>SCDS01000146.1:10584-100986 GCA_004149465.1 Drosophila nigromelanica | reverse complement strand
ATATATATATATATGTATTTCTCAAATCCAGGTGCTATATAAATATTCATATATAATAAATGATAAGAAACATTTGCTGCGTTTTAACTAGGCTATGCAAGTTTTTAGTCCAAAGTTCAAAATTATTCTGATCACATTAATCATATAATTCTCAGAAAACACTTTTAGTATATAATGTATAATTTTTTCTTATTTTTTTGCAAATCTTACTACTATATTATATAGTAAATCAGGTCTGCTTAATCTCTAAGGTTAAACATTATGACTAAGAATTTGTTAAATTTTTACTAATAGGGGTATTAATTATTCGGCATAACTGTTTACTTTTTTTGTTTTGTGTAATACTCATACATCTCATACAACGCATATATTTATAGGCTTTGCTCAAAAAATAAAGGGAAGACATTGACGTCACCCAAAATTCTAATCAGCTACCGGGCTCAGTATTTTCGTATGAGTGCAAATTTCCTGAAGTTAATTGCCAGAGCACACACACACTTACACATACACACACAGAGAGAGAGAGAGAGAGAGAGAGAGAGAGAGAGAGGTGTACGGCGTGCTCTTGAGCCATAAAAATAATTAGAATAGGCAAATCGTCAAAGATTGTATATAATATGTATTTATTTGAGCGCAATTATTGTAATTACGCATAATTAATAACAAAGTAAATCCATATAAGGAAACAGCTTATATACATATAAAGACACAACGCATTGCTGATAACGATCCACTCTATATATAGTATTCCACATATACATATATATTCAATTGTTACAAGCCCAAACTTATCAGCGCGCAAAATAATTGAACAAAAAAAAAACAATTGTGAAAAGTGTAAGTGAAAACGTAGCAAGCAAATAAATAATACATAAATAAAAAAAATAGTACTCTGAACAATTTTGATTTTCATATATATATATATATATACATATATTTTTTGGTTACACTTCCAGTTATATTGCCGCACAACTAACGGGGCAAGGCGCGTGGCGCTGGCCGCAGCAGGGCTTGCAACATTTGCCGTTTGGTCGCAAGTGGGTCAGTTTTTGGCTGGCTGAGAGATATCAAGAGTTGCCAATTACAAAATATGTGCATAAAAATGCAACTGCCAACAGCAGCAGCAGCAGCAACAACAACACGAAAGAGCAGCAACAACAACAGTAACAACAGCAACAAAATATTGCAAATGTTGCTGCTGGCGCTGCTGCTGTTGCAGTTGCTGAATGGCCAAATCGAACCGGTGGATGGCCTCAAAGTGACGGTAAGTTTGTTATACGGCAATTTAGTTGTTGGCCAAGTCACACTATTATTTGCCAACTATCTGGTTAACTTGTTTTTCATTTTTTTCATTTTTTTGTAAGTTAAAAGTAAGCAACAGTGCGTATACTTGATGTGCAACTACCATTGCCCCAAAGCAATTCAAAAATTGCGTGCTTTTTATATAACTCAAAAAGCCTCACTTGGCCAAAATTTGATTAGGATTACCTGATTCAAAAAATTATTGTTTTACTATAGTTGTCAAATTAAAATTTACTTAACAAGATATTCATGGAAACATTTCGAAACACATTTCTCAATTTGTGCCAAGTTTAGTAAGCCCAACTATTTAAATATTTTGAATTATATATTTTTATTGTTTAGCAAGGCATTAAAAAAATTTATTAAAATTAGTATAATTAACTTAAAACTAGCGCCAAGGTCATACATAAATTATTAACAAACATATTGCTTACTTTTGTAATTCTTTTCGGAGCCATAAAAGTAAAAATAATAATATTTATAAATCAAAAAAATATCTACAATAGGTACACGAAATTATTTAACTTTTACAAATTTAGTAAAACCTTCAGAAGTTATTTTGCAAATAATATTTGACGTTATATTAGACGTTAAATCCTTTCCTATCAATTTCAATTTTTGGTTGTCAAGTGCAGCAACATTCGACTTTCAATACAATCCAGACATTATCAACATGTGTCAGACAGTTGGGAATCAATAAAATATACATATATAATTCTATGCGATAAGACCTTGACTATACTTACTCATAATAATTGTGGACTTTGGATTGGACATTCAAAGTTGGGGCACTTTCCGTAAAGGTAAAAATACAATTTATATAGGATTCAGCGATTATATGGCAACCATAAAGTGGCAAAAGGTTTCTTCCTCTTCTTCTTAATGTTTGCAAATATCGCACAATAAAAAAACCAAAAATAAAGCGAGCGAAAAAAACACAAATGACTTGTAGAAAAATAAAAAAAATGCATTGAACAAGCTGATTATGACTAAGGATTCTAATCTTTATGCATATACTATATAATAATATTAATGGTATAATGAAACAATTATGATGAGCTGAGCTCATTAAGAGCTGATTAATAATAGGTATAATAGAGAAAATACAACAAACCTGATTGCTTGTTGAAAATATTGCTTAACATTAACTTTGATCAGATGATATCGAAATATTTTATGCCATATCAGTCATCAGTTATGTAGAACATATCTAAACTTAAACTCTTGCTGATAACCTTTTTTGCAGATTGCGCAAATTCACAAATGGGCGCGTGTTAATTTAAAAAAAACAACCCCAATTTATAGGAACATAAATATACATACATTATTATTATATGACCCATCTTCCGGCTTCTATTCTCGCCAGATTAGTCAAAATATCAACGGAACCCGATTATAAAATCTGCACGTTCAAAACGTTCTTGCAGCAAATAAATGTCATCTATTAAATCTACACTTAGAGAACAATTTAGTTCTAAATTCCAGTTATAAATAAATATATATATAATATATATATAAATATTCTTTAATCTATTAAATCTTAAATGTAAAAAAATATAAAAAAAAACTGGCTTGGATTTGGTACTGTTTATAAAATATTGAAAAAGAAAAAAGCTTCTATTACAAATTTGTATTTTTAATTTTTATTTATTTTGTAATTATAATTTTGTAAATTAAGCAAATCCTTTTTAGTTTTTTCTATAAAATCTTTTCTTTTTACATTTTTTGTATCCATGAAAATAGGAATTAAGAAAATGGCAGAAAAGAAATTTTAGATTCATAACATTATATGAGTGATTTCTTTTAATGTTTTATTTATTATTATACCAGTGTATATTCTATATACGTGCTAATGTGCTTATTTATGGCTGCTACGTATAAGTTTAAATAGCAGCTGCGATCACCCGATTAACAACAACAACAGCTACGCACATCAGCTGATTTTGCTCAATAGTAGTGCGTGTCTGATAACAGAGTTGAGGAACCAACCAGCAACAACAGCAAGTACGAACGTAACCTCGCCTCGCACCCCCACGATCACAACAAAAGCTTCGTTGGCAAAACTTTTACCAGGCCCCTCACACTAATGAATGGCACACGCTGTCGCTGCCGTCGTCGCTGCTGCTATCGCTGTCGCTACAGCTTCTCTCAGAGTTTGAGGATGACGCGCTTCGTGTGCTTGGACTTTGACTGCCGTCGCGTCGTTGACGTCGACGTCGACGTTGTTGTCGCTTCTGGTGGGTGATGCGTTCGGTGCTGAACGAAACGTTTCGTTAAGCTTTTAGCTAAAGCCTTTAATTTTGCTATACGCTGAGAACAGAAAAACGTGAGAGTCTAAAGAGCAAAAGAGCGATCGCGCTGGCAACGCAACCAACAACAACAACATTTATTTACTTGATTTTTTTTTAGATTTTGCTAAAATTACTTAAGATCATCTAATCATAACACCCACTTAGGATTATCTTTGCGTATCTACATTAGAAAAATTAGCCCTTTGAACTTTGTATTCGAACAAATTTGCCAAACGTGGCACAATGATAATGAGACACAGAATACCATAAAATATTAATAAAACAAAAATAAATACAAAAGTGGTGTGATCTTTAAATTTTGTTTTTTGTTTTTTTTTTTGGCAAAGAACAGAAAAAGTTTTTGGAACATTTTTTATAGTTCCTGCTAAAAGTTTTTAGATAGCGCCATTTGATTGAATAAGTTAATTAATAAATAGCAAATAATTATCAAAGTATAAAGAAAAGAATATATTTAAGGTTATAATTCTTTATAATTCTTTGTACACAAAATACAGTGTATGTTTAGATATTATATATTATATATTTAACGTTAGAGAATTTGATTTTATTTTAATTATTTGTTATTATAGTATTCTATATTTTAATATTGTTCAATTTAATATATATTGAAAGTTATTATTTATAGTTTTTTGTATTTAAACACTTTTAAATTTTAGCTTTAAACCCATCAAGAATAGTTATTTTTATATATTAAGAAAGTATTTATGGATATATTTTTATTTTGTTTCAATTTAGAACTCAAAATTGCGTATATTATTATTGTTTATTTCATTTATAAGCTTTGAATTTCGTTTGGAATAATTCGGATTCTGTTCAAAATATTTATGTAATATTAACGAAAAATAAAAATTATTATTTGTTTTCGACTTGAATTGATAATAAAATAAAATATAAAATTTAGTTGAAATATTAATAACATAAGAAAATCCCTTTTTATGGACAGGTTGGATTCAGAAATGTTATGATTTTTAGAAAGTAAATTGTACAAAAAGAAACCAATCAAAACTAATTGAAATTCCTTCATTTGCAGGCAAGTCTCATCACGAACCACAACTATCCCGTCGAGGAGCACACGGTGCACACGCCGGACGACTATATACTGACTATCTACCGCATACCCACCTCCCCGAAGCGCCAGCAGCTGAACGAGACGTCGGTACAGAAGCCGGTGGTGTTCCTGCAGCACGGCATACTCTGTGCCTCGGATGATTGGATCATCAACGGGCCGGAGACATCGCTGGCGTACATGTTCGCCGACGCCGGCTACGATGTGTGGCTGGGCAATGCACGGGGCAATACGTATTCGCGCCAGCACAAGCATATACATCCGGATACGTCAGATTTCTGGAAGTTTAGCTGGCATGAGATCGGGGTCTATGATCTGGCCGCCATGTTGGACTATGCACTGGCAGTCAGTAAATCCGATTCGCTGCACTTTGTGGCACATTCGCAGGGCACCACCACCTACTTTGTGCTGATGTCCTCGCTGCCCTGGTACAACGAGAAGGTGCGCTCGGTTCACCTGCTGGCGCCCATTGCGTACATGAGAAACCACTCGTTCATACTGTCCAAGCTGGGTGGCATATTCCTCGGCTCACCCTCGTTCCTCAGCTGGGTGCTGGGCAGCATGGAACTGTTGCCCATTACCAGCGTACAGAAGATTCTCTGCGAGCATGTCTGCTCCGTCGGATCTGTGTTAAAATTTCTGTGCTCCGGATTGCTCGATTTCATTGGCGGCTGGGGCACCAGGCATCTGAATCATGTGAGAATATTATTTACCCAATAATCAACTGGAATTTTCAACTAATTTCAATTTTTTTTAAATCCCTTTTAGACACTTTTAACGGACGTTTGTGAGACGCATCCGGCTGGCGCTTCGACCACACAGATCATACACTATCTGCAGCTATATACATCGGGCGATTTTCGGCAATATGATCACGGCAAGGAGCAGAATGAGATTATCTACCAGCAGGCAACGCCGCCAGCGTACAATGTACAAAATATTAACAGCTGTGTCAATATGTACTATAGCGATAATGATTATATGTCCGCGGTGGAGGATGTTGAATATTTGGCCACATTGCTGCCCTGTGCGGATCTCTATCGTGTACCCTACAAGGACTGGAATCATTACGATTTCCTTTGGTCGGTCAACGTTAAGGAAGTGATAAACAATAGAATAATCGATAAAATGCATAATTATGACATCGAGCACGACACGGGCATGAGTTTCTAAATGATATTAGTTAAGTGTGCGGAACAACAAATTCAGCCAAATCAAATTGGGCTGTACTCAAAATGTAAATATGTGTAAATAATATGGTTAGCAATGAGCGTGTGCGTGATATATTTAGTAGTACCTAGTATTTAAGCTGCAAAAGGTTTGTGAAACGCTTCTTGTAAAAGTAATTTAGTTGAAATGCGCTTAAAATATACAATATTTACATTTTTTCAAATGCCGCCACAGTACAAATGTTGTTATTAGCAGGAAATTGATTGCAGATGGCAACGTTATCGATAGGCTTTTGGTAGCTAAAGTTCACCAGCTCGTTCGGCTAACAGCTGCCTTCGCACTTAATACAATTTTACATTTACTTTTCCCACATTTATATTAATTATGCTTTGGGTACAGAAAAAATTTAATTATTTGAAAAAGCCGCCAAAACACAAAAGTTATTATAAGCAGCAAATGTACGATAATAATTCATCGATAGTCATTTAACAGCGAATCCTGCAGTTTACAGAGAACTGAACTTGGGTTAACAGTTGTTGACGTATAACAACACGCTCAACTAACAGTTATCCCACTCTCTCTCTCTTTCTCTCTCTCGCACTTTGCCATTTGGTTTTAACATAAATAACGTAGTTAATTTTTTTTTCAATAAAATCCCATTTTTTGTTGTCACGTTACTTTCCTTAATATTGTAATATAAAATTTAATTTTATTTGATGTTTGCAAACTGCGACTTACCCTTAGTAACGGCTTGTAGCAGTTACATGCACAACGCTCATCTCTAATTCTGTATTCGCTGAGTGTATAACGCAAGTAGTTCAATTTTTTCACAGTGCTGCACAAACACAACAAAAAAAATCATACTAAAAAACCGACCGAAAACACTGTCGTGTGTTTTAATTAATTTTTATTACTTAATTTGCTTATATGGCGTTGGTTTAAACAAATTTCGCTTCTAAAATGGGTGTGTAATAGTGCAACAACTTTTTAAGATTTATATGTCTAAGCCGCAGTGCGTGCCCCCGCCTCCCCACACTACAATATTCACTATTTGCATTCACAATTAACGAAACCAGGGCTGCAGCGCACTCAAAATATGAAAACAAGCCGTGACATTGTCGTTGGTGTTGTTATTGTTATTAAACCCTTTGCATATGCTTGTTTTGCAGCTTCGCAATCCTTGATTGGCGGCCAGAAGATGCTGGTGGAGATAACGACAGACGGCATACCGAAGCTCCACTGTCCCGTCTGCAACAAGGCGCTCGTCTCGCTCGCCGGCTACGTGAAGCACGTCAAGAAACACGAGCCGCCGGGCGGCTATCGTTGCCGCTACTGCGACCAGCTCTATTGTCACGAGGAGGAGCTAAAGCAGCACGTGAAGAGCACCCACATTGCGTTCGTCTGTCGGCTGTGCGACGGCGGCAACGTCATATTCAGCAGCGAGGCGGAGCACGATGCGCACATCGAGGAGGCGCACCAGGAGCGCAAGTTTAACGCCTGCCTCGATCCCGGCGAGAGCTCGTTCAAGTGCGAGGTGGGTGCCACCTAACAATTAACAGCTCTCATTTAATGTGTACCCAATCTTTTGCAGATTTGCGGCAAGTGCTTCGCGGATCGGGAGAGCTGCCAGAAACATCATTCCGAGCACGCCGGCTCCTTGCCCGTGGTCTGCAAATGCTGTGCCATGCGCTTCAGCTGCTCCTCCGGCCTGACCAAGCATCAGCGCAAACGGCCGGACAGCTGCGGCCGCACGCTGCAGCGCAACAATCGCCATCGCTGTAGGTGGCTCCGACGACAAAGAAACCGCCCAACCTAATCCATTTCTCTTGTTTCTTGCAGTGCCCGCTACGCCGGAGCTGGCGCCACATCCAGCGGTCAAGCGCAAACGCGGCAGACCGAAGAAGTGCATTCAAGCGGACGTCGTCGCGCCAACGTCGGAGGACAGCGATGATGATGTGCCGCTGGCCAGTCGGCTGAAAGTGCAGCTCAAGCAGGAGTTTGTCAGCAGCCAGGAGCTGAGCGATTCAGCCGAGGAGTATCCGGACTTTGAGCCCAACAACAGCGATGAGGAGGCGTTTAAGCTGCCAACGCCGGCGCTGGTCAAGGAGGAGGCCATCGATCCCGATTTTGAGTATCAGGATGCGAGCGCGTTTGTCAAGGCCGAAGGCGCCGGCCCGGATATCTATAGCAACGAGAAGGACAAGCTGCTGGACGTGCTGCTCAGCCCGGACGAGAGCCTGAAGCCGTTCGAGAATCTGAAGGTGGAGCACGCAACGGGCATACTGGACGAGATCGCCGCGGTGCCCATGGGCAAGCACAATGGCGCCGAGCATCTGGAGGAGGATGTGCTGGCGCTGCGCGACAGCGGCGAGGATGAGGACGCCAATGAAACGGACGAGGATCCGCCTGTGAAAACGGAACGTTTGCGTCCGCTGACCAAAGCCAGCGTTAAGCGCAAATATCGAAAACGTGGCACAGCCGTCACATCGCCAACGCCGCCGCCGACGACGACGTCGTCGTCGTCCGGTCCGCGTCGCGTGGCCAAAATCACCAAAAAGGAGCTGAAGGAGCGCCTGAAAATGCTCAGCAAAATGGAGAAGACGTGGCAGTGTCCGCACTGCGTCAAGATCTATCACATCCGGAAGCCGTACGAGAAGCATCTGCGCGACGATCACAAGCTGAACGAGCTGGCCATCAAGGAGCTGTTCAAGGATGCCGATGCGCACGCCAAATTGGATGAGGAGGTGTTCAAGTGCAGGATATGCAGCAAGATCTATTTGGTGGAGAAGCGACTGGAGACGCACATGAAGGTGCACGGCCAGGACGGCAGCCTCATCCACAAGTGCCCGTGCTACTGCAACCTGTTCTTCGCCAGCAAGGAGCTGGCCACCCAGCACGCCCACCAGCAGCACAAGGAGCTGCTCTACTGCGAGAAGTGCGACAAGTACATGACCGGCCACGACAGCCTCAAGAATCACGAGAAGAACTACCACGCCCGCAAGGAGCCGCGCAATCTGCCGCGCAATCTCATCTGCGACAAGTGCGGCAAGAAGTTCACCGGACGCACCTCACTCTCCGATCACGTCCGATCCGAGTGCGGCCGTGTGCCGCTCTACGAGTGCAGCGTCTGCTGCAAGCGCCTCTCCACGGCCGGCATCCTGAAGACACACATGCTGCTGCACCAGTCCGAGACGCCCTACCAGTGCGACAAGTGCGGCAAGACCTTCAAGGTGAAGGCCCAGTACAAGTCGCACCTGAAGACGCGCCACACCGACTACAAGCCCTACAAGTGCCATGTGAGTAGAGTCTATGTTAGCACCATTATGGAAAAGAGTCTGCTGTTAAATCTGAAATCTGTTAATGCTCACACAGCAGAAGCCACTTGTTATTTTTTAAGGCTTTCTTTTTAGTTAAAGACAACTAAATACTGTAGCCAGCTGTAAAAACGTTAGCCTGCCGTTAATGCTCAAATCTGCTCAAGTCGGAACTTAACAGTGCAACCTATTCTTAATGCTGAAGTCTACCCTTTTTTTGTTAACTGTCGAACTTAACGCCGCAACGAGCTGATAGATTGAAGATTGCTGTTATTTTTTAAGCCATTGTTAGTTAATGTCTGGTCTACATATTGTAGCCTGTTGGTGCATGCTGTAATGTTAACGATAGAACGTTCGACTGCAACTTGCTGTTACTGCTAAAGTCTGCTTCAAATGCAAAAGCCTGCTGTTAATTAATGTCATTTTGACACTATGTGCCCTTTAACTGTGTTACGGCCTGCTGTTAATGTTAAAGCTGCACTTACTTAATTCTAAGGTTTTATACCGTTTGTTTACTGTAAACTCTTAAACCTGGCCTTAAACCGCATGAATCGGTTAAGCCTGTTTTTAACTTTAAAGCTTGCTTTAAATGCTAAGTTGACTTAATGTTAAGGCCGGCTTTTTATTTTAAATTCTGCTGTTATTTGCAGCTTTTAAAAGCTATAAATAATAATAGAGCCCACTGTTCATGCCATTTTTAGTTTTACCTAATCTAACGGTGAAAACCTGCTGTCAATTATATGGATAACGGTTTAACTGTTGTTTAATACAAAGGTTATATTAAATCTGAAGTTTATTCGCAACTCAAATAACTCCACTTTCCACTCGTCTTTTAACCTGCTCTTATCCTTCCTCCTCCTTTTGACAGCTCTGCCCCAAGGAGTATCCCTATCGCGAGAGCCTGCTGACCCACATGACGGTGCACACGGGCATCAAGCGGTTCCTGTGCAACAACTGCGGCAAACGCTTCACGTGCATCTCGAATCTGCAGGCACATCGAAAGGTGCACGCGGACACCTGCGGCCAGCTGCCGCTGAACGCGAAGGCGACACAGTATATGGGCGTGCAGCGGGGCAAGCTGCTGATGGGCGCCAAGCCCGAGGCGGGCATGGAGTACGAGGAGACGAAGACCCTGATTGCCCAAGATGTGATCGATCGGGACATGCCCATGGCGCAGGAGCTCAACTTTCCATCCGATGGCAGCGCGCCGCTGGCCACGGTGCCACTCAACTACGCCTCGTCGCACCTGGTGCCGCACATTGTGCTGCAGACCATGCAGGCCGAGGCACGCGCACAGGATTAGCTTAGGATCACATTAAAATCAAAAACAACAAAAAAACTAATAAAGACGCTTTTGTATATTGAGTTTTTACGAACTAAAATTACTTAATACTAGCACTTAGTTTAGTCTAAAGTACGGCTGCTGGAAGCGGCCAATGGGCATGCGGCCCTTGCTGCGCAATCGCCGCACCGCCTCGCGTATAAACTTGGGCTGCAGTGCGCCCGACTCGCCCTGAGCCTCCATCACATCCAATGCTGCAAAGCAAAAATAGGTTTGCATTAAATGTAATTTATGATTGGAAGAGCTGCGGTTACCCTCTTCGACGACCTCGCCCACAAACACCTTGGCTATGCCGGACATGGCGATGACCACGTTCTGGGACACCGAGCAGCCCGTTATGGTCTGCATCAGCCGCTTGACGGCGGCTTTGGGAAACGCGGAACGACGGTACATTTCATAGCGATCCAGTTGCTCCTCCGTGAAGTTGGACACCAGCACCCTGGAAATGATAACTTAATATTTGCTTAAAGCTTTGATTTATGCCACACTCACTGCATGCGCTCCCGTTCCTCCTCCTCGAGCTCCTTTTTGGTTTTCAACTTCTTTTGTGAGGGCTCACCGGAGTCGCCGTCCGCATCGGCATCGGGCTTTTCATCCTTGCTGTCGGCGTCAGCATCGTTGGCATTGCCCGTGTCGGAGGTTTCGCTGTCTTTGCGGTTTTCGGTGGCTTTGTTAAAGAACTTTAAATCCACATCATCGCTGTCGCTTAAAGAATTTTGCGTGGGAAACAGAATTTCATCCATTTTACTAAAAGGTAAACAACGAAGAGTTATCGAACAGCCACCACATGCAATCGGTAGAGCTGTATCGGATCGTGCGAAACAAGTTCGATTGAACTAGTCAGTTCATTCCAGATCATAGTTTTTCGAATGTTTTTATTTCTTTTATCGTTTCGCTATAAGCGCCATGCATCTTTATATTGCATTCATAAACGTATTGCCAGCATTGCCTCTGGTCAAGGAGCAAAAATGACTGTTTATTGAAATACAACGAACTATGTGAACTCTAGCAATCGGCATTTCATCCAGAGCCGTTGTGCAACACTGAAAATGCTGGTTTAATTGTAAGCAATATATGAATATACTACTAAACAGACCTCAATTAACTATTAATAGATGTGTATATATTTCTTCATTAATTTGTTATATTCCAAAACTTCAATTACATCTAGTTTGCCGTTTCGATTAGAATTTAAATTTATCGTACACACTGCCCAACGATAGATATCATCGACGGGGTACTCAAATACATCGTATCGTGTGACTGGCATCACATCACTAACCTCGTGCTCTCATTGCATCGCCATCATTGCTTAGTAGCCGCAAGTTTCGTTCATAATTTTGCAAGTACAATAAGTATGTCCGCTGTGGAAACATTAAACGTTGAGGCTGCCACAAACGAAGTGGCAGCGGCGGCCGGCGACGATGCCAAGAAACAAAAGAAGCCAAAGCCGAACAATAAAAAGCTGCGACAAGGTGAGTGACCCGTAATTTTCACCATGCATTGACGCACACATATATGTAGATATATATGTATGGATATATGTGTGTATTTTACAATTCCACATGCGCAATTCTAAAATGCAATCAAAATACAGAGGCCGCAGCTAAATTGGCCGCCGAGGGGGGCGAGCCAGAGGTGACCACAAATGGCGAGGCCGCGAAAAAGGCGCCAACGGGTCCAGCACAGCCGGCCAAGAAGAAGAACAAGGGCAAAAAAGCCGGTGCCGGCCAAACAGATCCACCCACCATCCCCATTTCGGACCTGTTCCCCAACGGCAACTATCCGGAGGGTCAGATTATGGAGCATCCCACACCGAAGGATCTGCCTGACGATCGCACGGCCAAGGATCGCTTCTCGTCCGAGGAGAAGCGTGCCCTGGATCGCATGAACAACGACATCTACATGGAGCTGCGCCAGGCGGCCGAGGCACATCGCCAGACACGTCAGTATATGCAGAATTATATAAAGCCCGGCATGACCATGATACAGATATGCGAGGAACTGGAGAACACTGCACGCCGTCTCATCGGCGAGAATGGGCTGGAGGCCGGCCTGGCCTTCCCCACCGGCTGCTCCCTTAATCATTGCGCCGCCCATTACACGCCCAATGCGGGCGACACCACTGTGCTTCAACATGACGACGTGTGCAAAATCGACTTTGGCACCCACATCAAGGGGCGCATTATCGACTGCGCATTCACGCTGACGTTCAACGATAAGTACGATAAGCTGCTGCAGGCCGTCAAGGAGGCCACCAACACGGGCATCAAGGAGGCGGGCATCGATGTACGTCTATGCGATGTGGGCACTGCCATTCAGGAGGTGATGGAATCTTACGAAATCGAACTGGACGGCAAGACGTATCCCATCAAGGCCATACGCAATCTGAATGGACACTCCATTAGCCCGTACCGTAAGCAAAAACAAACAAAAAAAATGTGTATACCCATTCAAAATGGTTAAAAAGTTTTGTGGAAATGTGTGTAACATGCAAAAGGAAGCCACTCGGACCCCAAAATGTAAATCAGAACGATAATCGATTTATCCAACACCTCAACGTTTCGAGTATATGTTCTAAACCATATGCAGAACAAGTTTAAAGATTTATTATTTTTTTTTTTGTTTGCTCCGTTTCATTAAAGTCGATAATGTCGATTTTAGGACGGTTTTTTTTGCTGTCTCTGTTCGCGTAAAGCAGCCGCAGATCTTGGATATTTCTAATTTTGAATATCTCCCCCCACTCGACTTGTTAAGTCATGCACATTTCATATAGATCATACTTTAAGCTTAAAAGTTATTCAAAAATTTAGTTTCCATATTGGGTGCTACCAAATTGGGATTTTTATTTTTTATTTTTAGATACCTTAGCTAGCTCGACCCAAAATTTAAAAGAAACGCAATTCAAATAGTATAGCCTTGTACTTTGGTTTGTTTTTCATTTTTATATGATTAGCCTATAGGAATACATTTTCCATAATGGGGGTCAATTAATTTTCCATTAGGTGCGTTAGTGGGTTAAGGGTATTATTAAAAGTTCTTCGACTCTTACATTTGTTTTGCATTTGCAGGTATTCATGCTGGCAAAACGGTGCCCATTGTGAAGGGTGGCGAGTCAACGCGCATGGAGGAGGATGAGTTTTATGCAATTGAGACCTTTGGCTCCACCGGTCGCGGCCTTGTGCACGACGACATGGACTGTTCGCATTATATGAAGAACTTTGATTTGCCATTTGTGCCGCTGCGATTGCAGTCGTCCAAACAGCTGTTGGGCACCATTAACAAGCACTTCGGCACGCTGGCGTTCTGCAAGCGCTGGCTGGATCGCGCCGGCGCCACCAAGTACCAAATGGCGCTCAAGGATCTGTGCGACAAGGGCATCGTCGAGGCGTATCCGCCGCTGTGCGACATCAAGGGCTGCTATACGGCCCAGTACGAGCATACCATCATATTGCGGCCCACCTGCAAGGAGGTCGTATCGCGTGGCGACGACTACTAGGACGAAGGACAGTTTTGGAACTTGAAACGCTTATCCGGCATAACATAACAGCATATATAGTATGCATTCTGCAGTTTGTTTTCTATAAGTTCATTCGATTGTTGAATTTGTGTAAGCGTAAAGCGATTTCAATATATTGTGTATCGTGCTAAGCATTCACACGAACGAACAGAATTGTGTTGAGATATTGGATATATTATTATATTAGATATTATTTATTTGTGCTCTTATTGTAGTTCCCACGTGGCATCAACTCATTCCAGTTGATCGAACTCTCGTGTGGCTCAATTTCAGTGCTCTTTTTGGGTCTCTTGAATGCCCTGTAGTAGTAGACAAACCATTTGCCAGTTAGATAGTATAGTATTTCTATATAGCTGATTATGCTGAAGCCATACATAAGCGATAGGATGCCACCAAAGCGATCTATAGGGATGAGGAGCAAAAAACAATGTGGTTATAATAGCATTTACTTATTCTTAAAAAAATCATATTAAACGGGTATTAGTAAATTTTAGGACTCAACTCAGAAGGACAACCCAATCCCCAACCATATCCATTTTCGTGGCCTGCGCGAAACGCAACTTGAAGAACAATTTGATGATGGACAAAGGACGATCGTTGGTCAGGCCCTTGCTGGAATATAGAGGAAAAGTCAATCCGATAATCTTGCAAAACTAGGTAGACTTACAGCAGGCCATGAAAGTAGCCGGATGAGTTATATGTGCTGCGCAGCGGGGCCACGTTGCTAACAATGGCAAAGTTGACGCCATTGCAGGTGGGCAGGCAGTGCGGACACTGGGCCGTGTTGGCGACATCCTGCTGGATATAGGGATACTCGTCTATACCATTCCAGACGCCGCGCCACTTCATCAGGCACGGCAAATCGAGCAGGGTGCAATAGCTGACGTTGCGGGCGCTACCCGCGAGTGGCGAGGAGGCGCAACCGCAGTGCTGCACCATGCTCTCAATCCGGCAGACCAGGATGCACTCATCCAAGGAGTAGTAGGATCTGTTAAAAAGTTCAATTGGTGAAACTGATTGTTAAAAGTGGCAGAAATTATTCCTCCCTTTATAAGACATAATGCGTGTGGTGCTTTACGCGAAAAATCAAATTTCGTGCATGCTCGATTTGAACAAGGCAAATAAAAGTTCGTGTTTGTTCGCATTTCCAAAATTCAACACGCGCTCATCTCTAGCTCCACTCACTGATTTAACAGCTGCCTGCCCTCCTCAGGGTAGTAACAGCGACGTATTTGCGGTGTAACGCCACGCACCGAGGCGCTAGAGTCAAAGAACCTCGGCTGTATGGGCACTTCCACAATGGTCTGGTGATCGACGAGTATATCACCATGTTTATTTGATTGTACAACAGCATAATCCTCCTGCGGAAATATCATGAGCTGCAAAGCAAGTAAAACTTTAACGCTTAACATAGATAACTACATTAACAGTGTAAGTGACTACGTCGCTGTTAAGTGACAAGTGCTTTCAGTTGCCCGTGGTGAGTTTCGTGTGTGCGCTATTTATCTTTAAAGATCCTGTGCAACTGAAAAGTAGCAGATAAAAAGTTACACATACTAAATTAACATTTTAAATGAACATTGCGGTACATAAAGAAAATTAAAAACGTAAAGAATGCGTTTATATAAAAGTGCATGCGCTAAGTAACAAATGCTTGCCGTTAGGTATGGTGAATTTATTGTGAACGCTTTGTTCACATAATTAAAAAGACTATTATTAATAAAATTTGTTGCGCGTGTATTTATTTCTGAAATGTAAATTATACCCGAAATGCCGAATTTCTTAGAATGCGTTGGGTGTAATCATCCTCCGCTGTGTCCTGCAGCACAAACTGTATGCCATTCAGTATGGAGTTCGATTCGAAAATCACCTGCGGCAGCGCAGCCATTTCAGCATCATCGCGAGCACGCCGAGAGCTAAATACACCACCAAAAAAATGTAAGAGAACTTTTTGCTATTCCTAAGCTTATTGTGGGTGCTTGTGCTCACGATTGAGCGATCTGAACTTTAGATTCTAAAAGTTGTGCAAAGAAGAGTTCCGTTATTTGGCGCTGAGCAGAGTGTGACGTCAAAATATCGACTTTTGCTTTGTTTTTACATTGCGCTTTAAGAATATATAGTAGATAACAGTGTTGCTAATTTAGTTTTATTTTCCTGACAGATCGGTGCTTTTTAAAATGACAAAAAATGTTTCCGGTTTTTTTTTATTTGTTTTGTTTTTGTGATAGGACTTAAAAAACGCGAAAATTTGTTATTAGATAAAAACATTTCTAAAACTAAAAAGTTTAGTTAGTATCCGATTGTTCCTTTGGAATAAATGAGAAAGTCTGTGCTGCACTAATAATATGGATCTATGCCAAGTTTCATTAAAATAGCTTGCCTACTTTAGACAACTACTTAAAGATTAAAATTGTGACGTCACAATGTTAAGAGTTTAGAGTTCTTTGCACAACTTGCGGCTATGTTAATCGCGGATTGTACGCACGGATATTGCGAGTAGCTGGGCCGCCTGTAGTTAAATATGCAGCACACGCCCGACGATGTTGCCCGCTTGAGGAACAACTGGCTTGTGTTGACGGGCGCACCGTAGATGATGCCGCGCAGCACCAGGTCACCGCAGTCGGGCGACAATTGTCGCAATATGTCGTGCACCGAGTACCCACTGTCGTTGTAGTAGCTGTTGAGCAGCCGGTGCAGTTGGCCCAATTCGACGACGTCCAACGGCGCCTCTTCGTGGCCAATCAAATAGAATTTGGTCAGCACCAGCAGGCGGCGCGCCAAGTCGTTCACGTCGAACGTTGCGTTGCCAACTGTTGTCTGGTGCTGATAGCTGTCGATTGGGGGGCGGGACATTAGCATGCTAGCCGAGTCTGTATTCTAAATGGGTTCTTGGTAAGTCCAAGGTAAAAACCAGTAACAAAAGCTTACTGTGCAGTGCCGCAGACTAAGTACCCTTTAAATCCAGATAGCTATATGATCAGCTTTACTGATCAGATTTGAATTTTCTATAAAATCAGCATAGTCAAGTTCGCATAATAAATTTTGGTTAGATATCTTTAAACAAAAAAAAGTTTTCAATGCTAAAACTAAATTTTTTACAAATTTTTCCTTTATCATGTAGGTTACATGATAAAGCAGCCCGCTGATTTTGATAACATGTTCCAAGCTAAATAAATTTCATAATAGATAAGTTTAGTTTTTTTTCGGGTTTGAAAAGTAAAAAAAAATTTCTTTTGTACCAAATCTCAAGATATATGATAAGGTTTTTTATATAAAAACTAAATTATGGACTTATCATTTCTGTGGGAACTATACGATATAGTAAACCTATGCAAGGGAGAATATGTTCATATGATAAATTTGGTTAAGATATTAATGAAAGCAAAAAAGTTGTTTATACAAAAACTCTTTTCGACCCATTGCTGCTATGGGAGTTTTGTAATTAGTCCTTTATTCATGACTTTTTTATCATATCTAAAGACCATAGTGGCGTGTTGCGTTTGATTAAAATATCTTAAAACTCTTTTATCGACCGATTTTTCCTATAGCACTTATATTATATAGTGATCCGCTCATGTTGACTCTGATATATGTGCACAGTTTGATTTAGGTAGCATCAAAACCGAGAGACAAGTTTGTAAAAACTCTGATATAGAGACATATATCTATAAGATCAAGACTTTTTTCTCAATGCATTACACAATACAAGACAATATGCAAATACCCTTTTGCAAGGGAATTACGTGCTATAGAAAAATACCAAATACTGTCTATAAAGACTTTTCAAGCCAAGACATTCCGAACGTTTTCCATTGGTATTTGATCCGGTTGCATTGGCCGTAAGTCTAAGTTATTTATGACTGTGGCAAATATCAAATTTAACTTCAAGACTTGCAATTCTGTGTCTTCTTCTTCGTCAAATTGGACTGATTTACAATCGAGACGTTCTCTGATAAGTGCATTGCGTTTTTATTTTGGGTCTGAACGATAGTCTGAAAGCTCAAGGACTATAAATAAGATTTGATCAATTGACTTATCAGCAGAACCCTATCGGAGAGGTTAGAACACGCAAACACAACCAAGTTTATTGTATAAAAGCGCACAAAACACCACCGACAACCATGTCGCTGAACAAGTCGCTGATATTAGCCCTGTTGGGCCTCTTGGCCACTTTTGGAGTCGCCCAAACGGAGCGTGTCCGCTACGACAATTACCGCCTGTACAAGGCTAATGCGGAGAACGCCGATCAACTGGCTGTGCTCAAGGATCTGGAGGGATCTACTGACTCCATCATGTTCCTGGATGGCGTTCACATTGTCGGATCTGACGTTCAGATGGTTGTGGCCCCACACAAGGTGCCCGATCTGCTGGATATTCTGGGCAAGGCGGAGATCAAGTACGAACTGCAGTCCAAGGATTTCCAAAAGTCCATGGATGAGATCGATGAGAAGGTGGCCATCAAGGAGCGCGCTAGCACCGATTACAACTGGGTGCAGTACTACGAACTGGACGATACCTACGCCTGGATGCAGTCGTTGGCCAAAAAATACCCGAACATTGTAACACTGATCGAAGGCGGCAAAACCTACCAAGGACGCTCCATTCTGGGTGTTAAGGTTTCCAAGAGCGGCAGTGAGAAGCCCGGCATCTTCATCGAGGCTGGCATTCACGCCCGCGAGTGGATCGCCCCCGCGGCTGCTACCTATATTATAAATCAGCTGTTGACCTCGGACGTGGCCTCCATTAAGCAGTTGGCCGAGAACTACAACTGGTACGTCATTCCGCATGCCAATCCCGATGGTTTCGTGTACACCCACACCAAGGATCGCATGTGGCGCAAGACTCGCACTCCCTACGGCAGCTGCTATGGCGCCGATCCCAACCGCAACTGGGGCTTCCACTGGAACGAGGTGGGCGCCAGCAGCAGCGCCTGCTCTGATACCTATGCTGGACCCAAGGCCTTCTCTGAGATCGAGACCCTTTCGCTGTCCAACTATATTGCCTCGATAAAGGACAAGATTCAGCTGTACGTGTCCTTCCACGCCTACTCGCAGTATCTCCTGTACCCCTATGGCCACACCAAGTCTCTGCCTGACAATGTTAAGGACTACGAGCAGGTCTTCAAGGCAGCGATTTCCGCCGTCGCCCAGCGCTACAAGCATCTACGATGCCATCTACCCGGCTGCCGGCGCCAGTGTTGACTGGGCCTATGGCACTCAGGATGTGCGCATGGCCTTCTGCTATGAGCTGCGTCCCTCCTCTAACTCCTATTTGACTGGCTTCCAGCTGCCCGCCACACAGATTATACCCGCCAGCGAGGAGCTCTTGGACTCCATTACCGCCATGGTGGGTGAGGTGCAGAAGTTGGGTTATTTCAAATAAAGATTTGTGCAATAAACGACTCACATTTTGGAAGCATAGCTTTGCATTAGCCGCCTGCTGATCATGTTGGAGCTGCAGACGCCCACGGCGGGGAAGGGGCTGTTGGACACGTGCACCAGATTGGGTGCCATGCGAATCTCAGTGGGCTGGTCGATGTACTGAAGTGTCAGATTGACGATAACGATGTGTGTCCAGACAACAATCAAGGCGAGAAACGCCAGCCAGAGAGCTCTGTCAACAGATAAGTTTGTTTGTTTACTTAAGGGAGTTACAGATTAGGGCCATCTTCTTCTTCCCCGCCTGCTCACTTGGCATATCGCACGGGCGAGTGGAGCAGCAGTGGTTTCAATCCACTAATATAACTGTGGCGCAGAAAATCTTTAAAGAGCCTCCGATAGTTGGACTCCACTTGAGATAACTGTGCCATGCTGTTGTCTTTAACTAATTGGAATCAAGTATTGAGTCAGCTTATAGAACTGCTTTGTGTTCGCACGGCTCATCAATCAGTGCATGTGTCAAAGTTGGTGTCATAAAGTGATGGACGCTAATGTGGCAGTTGATTGATGTACTTAAATAGAGGTTGGAAAATAAAGAAAATGATGGCAAGGCTAAAAAAAAACCAAGCTAGGAGGGTCAAAAAAGAAGTTCTCTTTTGTAGTTTTCAAGGAATATATAAGAAACAGGTAAGAACGTTGCAGTCGGGTGTTACTGACTGCGTTATACTCGTTCACGGTCTTAAGTATTATTGTTATTTTTGAAAATTTAAAGGAGGTGACCAGTAATCTTCTTGAAAAATTTGGGGTCTCTAGCTCTAAAACGGTAGTAGATATAAGCTTTCGCGATTCGCGGGAGCTGGGAGGGCGTTTTAGTGGGTGTGGCCGGGATATCAAGGTCGGAATCTTTTGGGGAGGTCATCAGCTATCTACATACCGAGTTTGGTGGCTTAGCTTTAAAATTATGGACTTTATCGATTAGCGATTTTTGTGTTATTGGTTTGCCACGCCCCCAGTGGGCGCAGTCCGAAATCCTTAACAGTTTATCTAAAACGGGTACACACAAAAATTTCAAGTTAGCTTTAATAGTGGCGAAACAATTGCGTTCATACGGACAGACGGAGGACGGACAGCAAGACGGACATTGCACAAAACCAATCCAAAATCAATCACTTCGTGAATGAGTATAAAAATCGATAGTATCGTGAATAGGATTTTTTCAGATTTTACGGTATTTCGATCTTACTCGATCGATTTTAAGCTAAAAATTAAATTTCACGTCCTGTAGAATTTTAAAATCTGTTGACAATACACGCAGAAGTAATTCAAGAAAATCTTGTCTGTACTCTTTTGGCTTTATGTTGATTGTCTAGCAAAGCAATTTAGACTCTTCTATTCGATTCTCATGAATTCGAGTAATGCCTACAGATATTTAGTGTTTTCAGATATGTGTGTGTGCTATTGAAAAGTAATATTTGAAAAGTTGTTGTACTCGCTCTCTTTCGTTGTTAATCTCTCACTTTTTCTGAAATCTGCTTCTCCCTCCTCCTCTTTCTCTTTCCTCTCTTTTTTAGTTTCTCGCTCTTTAACTTCATGTCACTCTCTGATTTCATCGATTTCTCATTTTGCGCTCTCTCTCTCTCCCTCTCTATTTCTCTCTCTTGTATTATCTAGTCTTCTTATTTTCATTCTCTCTCTCTCTCTCTCTCTCTCTATCTTACTCGTTATTTCTCTGAGATATTAAACTGGAGTATGGGGAAACTCATCTAGAAGTCTGACTTTCCCGCTCAATATTCCTTATATATTATTTTTGTTGAAGATGTTTTAAATGGTCCTTTCTATCTATTAAAATTATATAATTTACTCTAAGAATTTGTAGTTTTGAAGTTTCATTCATGCCATCTAACCCACCGTACCCTCGGGGTATTTCGGCACCTCGTTGGCAGGTATTTTATTTATAAACTGCCAGTCATCAAATTGGTTAAGTCCAATTGGTTTACGACTAGTTTAAAAAGTACTCTTGAATTTTAAAAATCTCACAGAAAATTTTATACATTTTTGATAGAATTTTTTTTATAGAAATTGGTTATGATTTATACTGAAACAATCGGTTTTTGATAAGGGCAGATAACTCTATTATTTATGTTTCGGAGAATTGACGATTTAATCCGAAGGGTTGTAAATAAGATTTGACTAATTGACTTATCAGCGCTTATCAAATACATTGTGACCAAAACCCAACCGACTATATAAGCCAACCACGCGTCCATGTTTTTTATACCACCGACAACCATGTCGCTGAACAAGTCGCTGATAGCCCAAACGGAGCGTGTCCGCTACGACAATTACCGCATGTACACGGCTAATGCGGAGAATACCCAGCAATTGGCTGTGCTGAAGCAGCTGGAGGGAGCTACTGACTCCATCTTGTTCCTGGATGGTGTTCACATTGTTGGGGCTGACGTTCAGATGGTTGTGGCCCCACACAAGGTGCCCGATCTGCTGGATATTCTGGGCAAGGCTGAAATCAAGTACGAACTGCTGACCAAGGATTTTCAAAAGTCCATGGATGAAGTCGATGAGAAGGTGGCCATCAAGGGTCGCGCCCTTGAATACAACTGGGAGCAGTACTACGAACTGGACGACACCTACACCTGGATGGTAAACCTGGCTAAGCTATACCCACATGTTGTCACACTGATCGAGGGTGGCAAGACCTACGAAGGACGTTCTATTCTGGGTGTCAAGATCTCCAAGAGCCTCAGCGAGAAGCCCGGCATTTTCTTGGAGGCTGGCATTCACGCCCGCGAGTGGATCGCACCAGCAGCTGCCACCTTCATCATTAATCAGCTCTTAACCTCTGATTTGGACTCCATCAAGGACCTGGCTGACAACTACAACTGGTACGTCTTTCCCCATGCCAATCCCGATGGCTACGTCTTCACCCACACAACGAACCGCTTGTGGCGCAAGACTCGCACTCCGTATGGCAGCTGCTATGGCGCAGATCCCAACCGCAACTGGGGCTTCCACTGGAACGAGGTGGGCGCCAGCAGCGATCCGTGCTCTGATACCTATGCCGGACCTGTGGCCTTCTCTGAGATTGAGACCCTTTCGCTGTCCAACTATATTGCCTCGATAAAGGACAAGATTCAGCTGTACGTGTCCTTCCACGCCTACTCGCAGTACCTGCTCTATCCCTATGGACACACCGGTGATCTGCCTGATAACGTCGAAGACTTCCAGCAAGTGTTTAATGCTTCCGTTGCCATCTACGATGCCATCTACCCGGCTGCCGGCGCCAGTGTTGACTGGGCCTATGGCACTCAGGATGTGCGCATGGCCTTCTGCTATGAGCTGCGTCCCTCTTCCAATTCCATCTTGACTGGTTTCAGGCTGCCCGCTGATCAGATCATTCCCGCGAGCGAGGAGGTGTTGGACTCCATTACCGCCATGGTGGGAGTGGTTAAGAAGTTGGGTTACTTTAATTAAAGGATTGTGAATTATGTGAAATTCTGGACATTTTGAACTTTAGTAAAATTATAGTTCTTAAAAATCAATTCAATTGAATTTGAAAGAAATCTTACTGGAAGTGCAACATATAGAAATGGTGTTAATTTCGAAAGACATTTACCATTATTTTGATAAGTACCGAAGAATAGACAGCTTAAACCCAAGGGTTATAAATAAGATTTTGCCAATTGATTTATCAGCTCTTATCAAAGACGTTGTGTCCAAGCGACTTCGTTCTGTTTATTTCTGCAAAGAAAATGTCGCTAAATAAGTTGTTTGGAGTGGGTCAGGCGGAACCTGTCGATTTATAACTGGGAATTGATTCGTTGGAGTACCTTTATTAATATCATTTTAATATTCCAGAGTTCTATTTTAAAAGATTTCGGATTTTAATTATTTATGAACAATTCAATTAAATATTTGTTTGCTAATATTTCAAACCAATTTGATAGGGGTTTAGCTTCTTAATTGAATTAATTGGATTGATCATCCCGAAGAAAGTTGTGTCTGTCAAATATATTTTACTATGGCTCTGCTTAGTATCGATCTCGATTGATGTAGTTGAAGACAGGTCGAAAGGTTAGGAAATATACAAACTCAAATGCAGTCACAATACTGAAGCCGAGTATGAGACCCAAGAGGCCGCCAAATGAAGCTGTGGATTGTTTGTTTTTATCAAAAACAAAATGGTAATTTTATATGATATGAACTTACCCAGTGCTGATAGCCAGTTTTGAAAGATTTCCATGCGATATCTGGTGGACATTAGATCGCTGTAGAACACATGCACCAATATGCTGTCTGTGTGATTGGAGCTATATAGTTCAGACGATTTTAATCAGCTAAATGAGATATAAAATCGATATGTAAGCTACTTGCTTGCTGGTTATTCTGTTGTTGGTGTAGTTTATATCCAGTCTGCCCATGGTGCTCTCGGAAACATAAAGATTCGACTCGCAGTCGGGCAAACAATCGCAGGGAAAACTTTCCGTGTTACGTACTATGGAAAGCGGAGTGTCCAAATTGGCCAGGGCGCTTGAAAATATGCCTAAAACAATTTTAAATTGATCCGTTCGAATAGAGGAAATAAACCGAATTCGATAATTTTGGATGGAAATACGAGCATTATTTATTCATAAATTAATTTTTGGACTTTTTTGTACTCATGTTCGCTACTCACGTTTGCTGTCAATCATGCAGTTGAAGTCTAGAGCGCCGCAAATCTTGATGGTGCTATTGTAGGCCAGGAAGGAGGGCAGACAGCCACAGCGCTGCAGGGTCATCCGCACCCTGCACTGGAACATGCAGTTGATAAAGGAATATCGCGTCAGACCATCCAATTTGCGTTCGCCGCCAAAGAGACAGTTCCTCCAGTTCAAGTCCATTTGGTGTATGTCCTTGGTGGCATAGGTCGTCTCCGGATTGATGCGCACGAAACTCTCGCGTGTGGATGTGACCACCTTGGTCTCAGAATTCTCATCCGGAAAATTGTAGGCATCGTGAATGAGCAGGCGAAAGCCGAAGCCGCTAAAGAAGGTGCCATAATAGTCGCTGACCATGGGATCGAGCTGCACGGATAGGCCTGTGGTATAGCCACAGCCGGTGACACGATAAGGACGCTTGGGCACCTGGTACGCGATTTTGCTAGTCGCGAGAATAAATTGATAAGCGATTAGCTGAGATAAGATATATATTAGATGATATATAAGATAAAACAATATTGGAAACAAGATACAATGCATTACATACTATTAGATATTAATAATTATGATGTTGGAAAATATCGAAAATAATCGATAATCTTGTTTACGATATTTTGATGTACTTCGATCGATTATTATAAATAAACCGTGCTTTTATGTATATTCGAAACATCGATTTATCGATCTTAACTGCAATGGTATTTTTTAATTTAAACTCGATAAATCGTCTTCAAAATTGATTGATAGTAATTTCGGATTATCATCACTAATAAGTACAAGTATGCCAGTAACAAGAACCAAACTTCAAGATATTAGATACAAAGTAAAATATAAAATATGTCAAATACAAGATACATACTGTTGCATATTTGTATTCTAAATATGACAACATATACAATCTACTTAATAGAATTTATGTACTATATACTAAACCAGAAGATATAAGATAAAAGATACATAATACAATAAATACTTGTTAAGATACAAAATATAAGATACATTTAAAAAACATAATGTAATATAGTATAATAGAAGATTTGTCATACTTATTTTTATACCAATATCAACTTTTATAGCTGCCATATTTTTTTGTTAAATTGTTACACTTACATGGGAAAATTGTTTGTTAAGGCGGCAAAATAGTTGAAACTACAGCAGATACCCTGTAGCGTTACAATGCGTTGAAACAGGCTCTCACAGCGCGTCTTGATGCCCTTCCAGACGCAATGCGATATCATTTCCAGGCAGTCTGGTGTCAAGCGATTGACTAACTCCGCCAGGGTAATATTATTCAGGCTCAATATCCTATCGTAGGCTTGCAGTGAACTGTTGCTGGCCACGTTGCCCACGGGCAACATAGTTAAATTAAAGAGTTGCTGCAGATGCGTCTTGGTTACATTAGGAGGTAGCTGCCTGCGAGAGAAGGAGAGAGAGAGAGAGAGAGAGAGCGATAGGATTTGAGGAAACACTCTCTTTTTATCTCTAGCTAAATCCCCACTCACATGGTATCCAGCAAATCCAAGGCTCTGATTTTGGATATCCTGTTGAAATTGCAAATAGTCACCGCGGGAAATGGGATATTCCAGGTGGGAAAATGCGAACTCTCGATGACTGTGACCGTGGGCGTCTCCCGATTCGAATACCACGAGACCAGCACCAGTGATACAGCGGCTATGATAGCCGCTATGACCACGCCCAGCCAAAAGTACCGCTCGTTGCGGCTAATGTCCTGCCGAGTGATGTAGCTGAAGCCGTGCAGCGATGTCGTTTGGCAATAGTTGCGCAAACTCTCCATAAACCAGCTGCGCACCTGTCGCAGCTGATATAATTTCCAGCGTCTGCTTGTTGCTTTGGTCGTGTGGGAAACGGTGCTGTTGTTGTTGTTGTTGTTCTTCTGACCAAGAGAGGCTTTGTTCTGTTGCTGCTCCGACTGCACCACGTGCAGATCAAAGATGCGACGCTTCTTAAAGGCCATGTTGAGCACGGGCCACTCGCTGGGCGACAACTGAACTCTGGTAATTTTGTTCCGTCAGGTCAGCTAATTAGCTCGTCCTTAATTAGCCTTTGTCGCTTGTTGCTGACGTTAGCGACGCTGGCGTCGCTGGCGGTAGCGGATTTGCTGTCGGGTCAACCAGTTACAAGTGGGTCGCACACACACAAAGAAGACTAGCTCGAACACCGACACGAAACTGCAGCCCATAAATAGGCCGGTGATGCCGCCAAAGGTGCCTGTCACATTCAAATTGACAAGTAGCTCGTTAAGCACTCATTAGCTACAGACGCACTTCGCTAAAGTGACCATATTTATAACTTTTATTTGTATTCGATTTCCTTTTCTATATATCTTTCTATATAGCTGGTTAAGATCATTTAAATCTAACTAAATATAGTATACGCTTAACATAAAAATAATCCGATGCATTGCTAAATATTTGCATTTTAATATTCCTGAACGTAATTTCTTTATTTTTAAATCAGTTTTAAATCGAATAGGTTAAATTCAAATTAGACCATATTTTAATAAAAATGTCTTGGTTCATACATTTTTATTGAATTAAAAAAAACTTTTTTTTTCGATTTTTATTGCCCTTTTTTTTATAGTTACTTAGGAATTTATATTTAAAATATTTTGAATGTAAATGGTTCGAACCGTGAATAGGTATATAATATATATGTATATAGAGTAATTTTTCTCTATTTTCTCTCTATTTTCAGTCCGCAATAATATGCTATTAGTCAAAAAATATTAATCCAATCGCTTATTTTTATTACTAACTGTCAGTCAGTATATACACCAAAATTGTTTACTAATCAGATTCTTTAAGTACTATTTTCATTTATTTAATTTTTATTTTTGTATTCTTTTTTAAATTGTTCCTTGAATATTTGTTATAGTTCGCCTAACGATATTTTGTGCCATACCTGCTTGAGTTCGTTATAGCGTCGCTAAGCTATACCTACCTATAAAAGTCAGCCAATTGGCATAGACATCCAATCGCAGGTGCTCAGCGCTCAACGAGTCGAAATATATATGTATAAGCACATCGTCCGATGCATTAAAATTGTTGCTGTCGCAGGAAAATTATAGATATATGAACATAACTAACCCATTAATGATACAAGCGTACTTACAAGAACGCATCATTAGCATGCATTAGGGAGTAGCTGGCGTCCAGTGTGGCCAAATCGCTGTGTACCTCATAACGGTTAAACTGACAGGGTGGCAAGCAGTTGCATAAACCCTGCAGCTGATCCCAGTTGTAAACTAAAAAATATATTTTAGAGTTACTGTATAGAAAATTGACGAAAGTTTTGATATTTTAAACTCTCGGATGCATAGCTCCCATTTTCCACACTCCCACAAATTTGTCAAAACAGAACCGGTCTTAATCCTCTAGATGGATTCCGCATTTAAAATATATGATTTATTTAAAATAAAGTTTTTTGAAATTTTCGGAAAAATTAAAAAAAAATTTTTTTTCAATATGTAAAATTCCAAATTTATATTTTTAATCCATTGGTTGATTTGGCTTAAGTAGTATAAAAGTCACATTCAAGCAGATTTTGGAAGGTCAAATTTTTTGTCGAACTTACAAAAATTTTGACATGTAAAGCTCTCGGATCTATAGCTCACACATTTAAATCTCCCACAACTTTGGCAAAACCGATCCGATTTTCATGTTTGTGGGCATTTTGGCTGTGATTTCTTCTAGAGATCCATTCTTTATAATGACAGTCTACATGTTTTAGTTGTAATTACACTGTGAACGAGTATTGCGCTGTCGATGACATCCGACTGCAACGTTCTTACTTGTTTAGGATAATTGAACAAAACTCAGTATTTGAGAGCGTCACTATGCTCTTAATATATCAGCAAAATCTTATTTATATCGGACCACTATATCACCGGTCAAAAATTGAAATTTTGTGCGAAAGATTTAAAATATCGAAAATTCAGTATTTTAGCTTGGTCATCAATCAGTCAAGCAGTCGGTCAGTTCAAACGCTTTTAAAACCCACCCTGTGTCTGGAGGCACCTGAACTGCTCCAGTTGGCAGAGGGGCCACCGCCTGCGTCTGGGCAGGTGTGGATGCACACAGTTGCAAATCTGAAGGATTCTCTCGCTGTAGCACTCCGCCAGGCAGTTGTCCTGACTGTAAGCCGGGTAATAAAATAGCTTTCGTTCATTTTGCAGATAACAGCCGCGTTTGCTAGGCTCCAGGGCGCCCACATAGGGCGTGGCATGTGTACTGTAGGGCTGCAACATGAGCTGTGCCTCCGTGCCACTGGGCACCAAGACGCGCTGCGTGGCCGCATCGATGGCTGTGTCTGCCGCATGCAGCAACACCTGAAAACCCGCTGCGGCCGTCAGAGAACTGGCATAGTCCTCCAGCTGGCTGGCCAGGCGCAAGCTGAGACCTTTGGCTGGATTGCACTGGGCGCCGACGCAGCTGGGCGCTTGCCGGAAACTGCAGCAGCGACCCTCGCTGTAGCTCCACGTGGTGGTCAGCAGCTGCTCACAGCTGTGGGGCAATCCCTGCCACTGGCAGCCCAGAAGCTGCGTCTCACAGATCTGCGGCGACAGCTGCTCCAGCAGCTGCGACCAGTTAAGCTTTTGTTCGCTCAAACTATCGATGATGGTCTGATTAAAATGATTCCATTTGCGTCCAGTTAACCAGGGCAGCTGCTTCAGCACAGATGACTCCCTCGACACGTCCAACGGCCTCCGCCTGGACACACGATTCAGGCCACATATAGTTACCGCCGGATAGTTCAAGGGTCGCACCGACATCGGTTGCAGCATGCTCTCTATATAGCGTATGGTGGGCTTTTCCGCCGACTGGCTGTAGGACATGATCAGCACTAGCAGCGACAGCAGCAACGCCGTGCAGATTAGCAGCCACCAGAGCACACGCTGCCAGGTTCTGGCGCCAACGAATACATGGAATCCATGTATGCTCGACATTTCGCAATAGATCTCAAAGCCTGTCTTCGATTTGCAGAGTCCATCGTCGTGGCGAGCGCGTAGAAAGCTCAGCCAACTGGGCAGTGGCACTTGCTCCAGACTCTTGGAGACTTTGGCGTGCTGCGTGCGCCACCATCTCAGTATTTTAAGTCTTTGGAGAGTAGTGTAGAGTTTGACACAGCGGGCCTGGCGCTTTTGCGGCTTATCGAAGCATTGAAGCGGCGCTATCTTGTGCAGCTGCTTGGGCCGCAGATAATCCTCAAAATTGATCAGATAAATGGGTTGTGAAGTTGACTTTATGTGGAGAGTTGGCATATTGCAATATATATGCTTTATTGGTAAATTAACAGTGTACGATAGTTATACCTATTAGAAATGTGGAAAACTTGGATATATTAAAGTTGTATCAAATTATTCAAATTATCTCTTAAAAATATAAATTATAGAATTTTTTCTTGGAAAACTTTCAATGTAGATACAACTTATATTAAAAGCTAATTTTGCAGCTTGTACAAATTAATTATAAACAAATAAACCCATTCAAATCGAAAAGGGAACAAATATTTAAACGAAAACTTATCTTAAGTTTGCACAAATTTTCAAGAACTTTAATGAACTCTTAAATACATTAAGAAGGGTTTTAGGTTAGGGCTTAGTATTTGTTAAATACTTTTTTTTTTAATTTAGATAATTTTTTTTTAATAATTTGATTATGTCTAACAGAAATTTTTTTTGCAATTTTTAGTTTATGATTTATATAATGCAATGTAACAAACACAAATAATTTATTATATAAATATTATGTATGTAGTCACTTTTACTTGTTTCTTTTCATTATATTACTTTTATATTGCTGAGAATTTTTTTAATTGAATAATTTCATTTTAATCTAATAAATATTCAAAGAACTTCGTTTCACTTTCTGTAGCAATCTATTGACGAGTTTTCCAAATCATTTGTTTTATATGGGGCAACCATCGTGCCTCTGACAAGCCCCCTCCCCTATTGCACCATAATCACTAGCATTACGCCCACCCAACCTATTAAATAAGCTTTGTCACGCCCTTCAGCTGTTCGTACACTTTACTATCAACCGTTGGCCCCCCAGAAGGTTGGATGTCGGGAGGCTGATTACCTATGGCCACCATATGTAATCAGTAGAATTCATCGATTGTTACCTTCACACCTGTAAAAAAAAAATAGTACACAAAAAACAGAAAAAGAAAACAATTAACAATTTGTTTATACGTGGGTAGCTACCGCGAGAGCTGGCGATAAGCAAGGCAAATAAATAATAATAGGAAATTGTTTACAACAAAATATTGTTTCCTATACCAGTTGGACGCAGCTGCTATTGTTGTTGTTGTTGCTTTTGTTATTATGCATTGTTTAACTAATGAGCATTGTTGGTTTTTGAACTGTGCACACACCCACCCATAGACCCCATACACCCATACATCCCCCCATACATCCATACACCCATTCCCCCCTCTCGATGCACACTTATCTCGCTGAAAATTGAAAGGCAATATTTATATTATTATATTATTATTATATTCAGCGCGTGTCGCATAGCTGTAGCCTAAGTATCTACTGTACCCTTAGCTACCTTGACAAAAGTATACGTAGTGCCCAAAAATTGATAGATCAAAGTCACGCGCAAATTGAGCGTTAAAAGTGGATATGGTTTTGGCTTATGGTTATGGCAAGGCGACTCATTAACGGTCAGGTCTGATCACACGATATCCAACTACATACTTATATACATCACTTAGCCATGGTAACAGCTATACAATTAGCGGGTTTAGCTGATAAAATACTTAAGTGCAAAATACAAAAACCTTTTTTTGTGAGCGGTGTTATCCTTTTTATATATATGCGAAATATAGCTACTTATATCACATTGTCACCATAATCGATAATAAGTTTTTAGTTCGACAAACTTTTTTGTTTTCCAAGAAATCCCAATGCTTCTAATATATGAATCATCTGACTATTGGTATAGCATATAATTTATATTTTTTATATTTAAAAAATACATAAATAATGTTACTTTAATAATTATTATGTATTTTTAAAATATAAATTTAATGCTTGAAAAAGTTTAGCTCTTATTAATTTTACAAGGTTTAAAAAAAGTATTGAATACTTTTAAGCGCTGCTCAAAAATTTGCCCAAGTCTCGTGCAAATATTTAAGTACACACAATATTTATTTACGAACAAGTTTGCTCTCGACAGCGACAAATATTTGGGTTCTATGAAAAAGTTTGAAAGCCATAAATTTTCGCCGAATCGACAGTCGCATGGCTTTAATTAATTGGATTTTGTTTATTATTTTCCTTATATTTTGCTGTTTTCTTTTCTTGGTTAGCAGTGGCCAAATATGTGCACGAGTTAGCCTCTAATGATATTATAATATTCCGCGGACATTTCCATTCATTCATTTGGCGGCCACGTGCCCGGATAGAGTTTGTCTGGTGGCGTCTGGCTGATACGCACACTTATTATATATATATATGTATATAGTGGCCGATGTCGTGAGCAGATAAGCCCTGCGCCAGCTCATCTCAGCGTGTTCGAACTGGCAAATGCGAGTACTCAAGCACTTGGATTGTTCGATTACCCAAAATATAAACACAAATCAGGCTTTTAATGAAAAATGATTGCAAGTTCGATTAAACTGTAAACTGGTCGGCATATTGCGTCACCGGAACGGTAAAATCGGGGCATTGTAATAACTGACCGACTGACGTCTCAGGCAAGGCGGGCGCTATTTTTGGAAGTGCACCTTGTAAAATTAACTTTTCTGATAAGCGTTGTAGCAGCGCCAGATGGCGTCGTCGTCACTGTCCGTTATTTTTGTTGGTTTTGTCAACGGACCCCCAGCGACGTATTTTGCTTGCATTATCTGGCACTGATTTATATAGACAGCGCCTCATTATACAAACTAGAGCGAGGCTAATCTTTGGTGTAATTGACGCAAATTGAAATCAAGTAACAGCGCTTCAGTCAAAGATGTATAACTGGTAGATACCCTGTTTAGTCTCCTTTTTATTACGCTTTCGTTTTCTTTTTTCCATTTGTGAGAAATTCTTATTCACCAGAAACTAACTGAAATAAGTGTCTGTCTTCAATTATTAAGTTCTGTGAGATATCCCCAAAATGAGGAGGCATGAAACCGATATTTATCGATTTTTAGAAAATAATTGGAGTTTTGGAAAGAAAATACAAACATAAGCATACACATCAAAGTTGGTATACTTATTAAAGAAATCGATGTTTTAAATCGATAATTATCGAAACTGTAATAACATTTTATATATAATTATATAATTGATATTTCTTGGTTTTTTACATGACTAGATCGATGTTCGGTGGTCTTATATGACTTATTTTGCCTGTTTCATACATTTAGTCAGCTGTAATATACCCTTGTTAACCCAATTTAAATGAGTAGATAGAATAATGCGACGGTTTCAGAATTTATTTTTCCTTTCTTGCTTATTTATTGTAGATTTTGCGACTTCGGACAATGACATTTGAACTCCCGCAGAGTCAGCGTTTCCCTAGGTCAGGTGAGTTTGCGTATAGGAACGTGCCGACTTTTATATAGGTTCCAGATGTAACACCCAATCGTGTCATTGATACAATATTGAAGGTTGAAAGCGCAGTTCTGTATTTTTTTTTTGATTTTCAGCTCAATACTGTGAATGGTCTGATGAGTATTGAATGTGCTTGCGCAACAGTTTTTCGAATGACATGCGCTAAGTAAAACATATGATGATTGAATTAGAGATTAAAGATTTTAATTTTTTCTAAAAAAAACCAATTTATACCAGTTTATATATTGTTTGGCGTATATATAATTTTATTGTTATGTAAGAATCAGATGACAATTTAGTTTATATTTTATATAATTGTTTGTTTTGTTTATAATTGTTTTTTGCGCCTCCATATTTTATATTCTTTGATTTTTATTCCATGTACATATAATATTTATACTACATTTAAGATATTAAACCTTCAAGATTTAAATCGCAAAAAAATTATAAAAAATATTTTTCCAACTTGTTGTTTTTTGATTTTTCTCTATAAAACTTCAGCCTTCAGATTTGAATAATTTTCATTTTTCTTTGATATTTTCCACCCACACATTAAAAATTATTATTATTGCTTAATTCAAGTACGGCTAAAATATAAATATTGGTAAACTCTTAACTCTGAAGGCCTTACTTTCAAATACAAATATATTTTCAGATCTTAAATTCTCTGCAGCCTATATATGCCATTTCATCTCGATATAAACAATCGGAGCGGGTAGAGCGCTGGAGAAAGGAAATTTTAAATTTCGAAAGCAATTAAATTTCTTTTTGTAATGATTCTGAATACAAAAGTAGAAGCATTTCAATTTATTTACGAATTGTGAGTTACGATCGCAGTGATTCGATTTTTTTTCGTTTTTAAGAGCCCATTTGATTTAGATCCATCAAAATGTTTACACGGCCATAAATAATACCGCTTTGTTGTTCTGATTTTCGTTTTTTTTTTCATTTTTTCTTCAGTTTTTATTTGTTTAGTTTTACGAGTATTTTTGCACATTTAGCTCGCGTGTTTTTTTTTTTGTTTTTTTGTTGTTGTTACTGTTTTCAGCTTTTGGCATTAAATTTAAACATTTGATTTGGGCGTGACCTTAGATTAGCACATCGTCATACCGTATATATTTATATATTGGCCTGCACATATGCATGTTTATCTATGTGTGTATGTATATAGGGTGTCAATTTTTTCGGTGGTCCTTATCAATATGGCTCGCGCCATTCATATGTTCCTGCGCTATTTTTAATGTTTAGTGCTCAAAAAAAATGTGAAAATCATTCATGTTGACTGATGGTTTCTGGTGTACCAAACAAATGGCCGATTGGGTGATACTCTATAACTACTGCTGTTACACTTCTCTTTAATAATAAGAAAATTGTATGCAATATACTTTGGTCTAATTTTTTTAATACTACGAAAAATATCAAAATTCTAAGTTAGTTTAAGCATGTGGACTTATTTTATAATTTTTTATTTTTTTGTGCTTGACATCCTTAACTATGCCCAATTTAGTCATGTTTCTGTTTACAGGGTATAATTGACAGGCTGATAGCCCTAAAGCTAGAATAAATTAATTAATTTTATTTGATCAACAATTATTGTTACCAGGGGCAGGACGTGCATATATAGAATTAAATGCTGCAAATTAGGTAATTAGTCGGAAAAATTTCGTTGGTGATTAGCAATATCAGTTTCATCTCGTTTAAGATCGTGTGACGCAATAGGTCTGGCCACATTCAAGAAAAAGTGTTACTAATTTGAAATAGTTGTTATTTTCTAAACCATGACGTGGGTCAGCCAACTTCAGAAAGATTTCCTTGAAACCATTAGTGACCAATCTTTGCATTGAATCATTATTATTATGCGAACATTTTGAGCTGTTTTTCCTGATCCCTAACCATGACGCAGTACACTTCAATCCATATTCGGCGCGTCAATTATTCCAGAGAAACTGTGAAACCGCCCTGCGATTTACGTATATCGTGATCGTAAATGCGTATTGTACAGCCAATCCCGTTTCACAAATTCTTAATCGAACGCAGACAGAGGCTGATGGAAAAACCCGAGTCTCCTCTTATAAACAATTGATTAGTGCGCACAGCTTTGGTGATTTTTTTTTAATTTTTGGTCGTCAATTCAAGAAATCTTAGCTAAAAGGGGAATGACGAAATCAATTATATCATAAAGTTTTCCATATTCAACAACAAAGGGGGAAAAAATAAATCAGTAAATTAAGTCAGATTAGAATTTATTAATTATATAAAGTACATAATCGCTCTAAATAACCACACAATGTAAGTTAATACAAATTTAAAGTAAATTAATTTCAATTTTAAACTTAACTATGTGAAAAAAAAAATAAAAATCAATTTATTCATTTCATTTTTACCATCACGTTTCTCTATTATTCATTTTTTATACTCATCATCAATAAATATATTTATGAAAATTATGAAATATAAACGTATTTTTAAATTTGTAAAAAGTAGATATAAATATAATATACAAATAAATTTAATATTATAAAAAATTTAAATTAGTAATATTATCCAAATAACCTTGAAGATCTTAAGTAGGTTGAGCGTTTAATATATTCTTGAACCATTTATTCGAAACGTAAATAAGAGTTAAGTCTTTTGTTAAGTGAAATAGAACAAGTTATGCAAAATTGCTAATATTTTTTAAACTTAATTAAAGACTTTCAAAAACTCAAATCAACGCTACAAGAATTAATTTGTAAACAGACGAGCCGTAATCCTTTCAAATGAAACATTTCGTAAACAAAGAATAGTATGATTTTTCTTCAAGTCGAGCAAAATTAGTTATCTTTGCATTTGATTTTGGTGTTCAAAAACAAAATCAATTAGCGAAAAATTAAGTAAATTATTTAGGAACTGTTTCTGTCTGTGCTACTTTAGTATATTTAAACTAAATAAACATATTATGGTATATATGTATGTTTATATATTAAAATGATCATCTCATGAAATATGTACCCAAAAAATGTGTACTATCTACTTGCTATTGCCTTTACCATCTAACTGTGTGTGGCGCCAGAACTCTAAGTACACATTAATATTATATAGTTTGTGCCTCAGGTTGGAGATCAGCTATGCACACACACACACACACACACACACCCACACACACTACCCAGCTCGACGATCGCACAACAAAGCAAACATGTTAATGAGGCAGCCGTTGTTGTTGTTTTTGTTTTTGCTCTACGCAAAGCCTAAAACTATGACGTCAGTAAAGTCATTGAATTATAAATTAATAACAAGCGCCATGTCAAAATTATAACAAACATTTTGTTAAGCTGTGCGTATTACCAACAACAACAATAAGGAAAATTTGCTTTTGCTAAGCAAACAAAAAAATTGTTGAAAAAAAATCTGTTAAGAACCTGCGCGGAAGAGTCAACGAAGCGGCGCTACCTGAGTAAACTATTAAATTACAATTTGGTGACGTTTCAGCTACGAGTCTGATTCGGAATAGTATTCGGATTCGGAATCGGAGTCCGATGGCGAGCGCGATGGCGATTGCAAGTCCGTAAGATACGATAAAGTCGCGAGATTAACAAAGTCAAGTGACACGCAAATACGTCAATCGAAAGCGCAAATTTTATATAAAATTAAAAAAAAATATATAAAAAAAAATTAAAAATAAAAGACAATAAAGAACTGTAGGCATGACGAAGAATGAATACACTTAAGCAGATACATAATAACCATAATGCAAATTAAATTTAAAAATAGTAGTGTTAAATGTAAAATATTTCTATTTAAAATATTAAAAGTTAAAATATAAGAAACAGCTATATTTCTTATGACAACATGATATAGTCCTACGATTCAGCTATTTAATTATTAATTATTGTTTGTTTAATTTTTTATTTGGATGTACACATTCTTTGAGTCTCACATTTTTTTCAGTCCAAAACTTTTTCTTACTTAATTTGTTTCAACTAAGTTTGCTCCGTTGTTTAGATGATATTTTGAGTGTTTTAATTTACGACAGTATTACAACAAAAATTGAATTTAATAATGTAGGAGATCCGTGAAAAGTCTTGAGCTTTTTAATTTTTTTGGAACCAAAATAAAATATTTTTAACATACATTTAAATTCGTTTTAAAAATACGTGGAATACACTATTCACAATTTTAATTTTAAATAAAAATGGAAACAAGTCTGAGTTAATTTTAACAGAAATTGCACTATGCTTTTGTTTTTTATAAAAAAAAACTGTGCCTTCAGTCGAACTTTTTCTGTTAACTGTATAAAGGAAATTCCCTATTTAAATACGTTACATATTCTGTGAATTAATTGCAATATCCGCCGCAAGGGTATCTACAAACAAACGTCAATCGTCACAGTTTGAGGGTAGCGCATATGAGGGAGCTGTAGCTGTAGATGAAGCTTGGAGCTTGGATCTTGGAGCTTGGAACTTGGAGCGTGGAGCTCTTTGCGTCTGCATCTGCTGCTGCTGCTTGTGGACCCGTTTCTTTGTTATTTGTTATCGTCGTCGGCTTTGTCCGCTGATGGCCAGTGAAGCGCACAGAAAGCCCCTTCAGCTCTGACAGACGTGCCCCCGTTAGTGTTCCTGATGCTGCTGCTGCTGATGATGATGATGTTGATCATGACAAAGAAATGTCAGTAAATCCCTCCCGCCTCGCCCCAACGCATTTAACTCAAGCTGAATCTACGTTTGACGTCAGCAAACTCGAGACTTGGGCATTTCAGAGATGATTGTTTGAGAGCTGAGCTTGGCAGCTGGAAACGCGTTTCAATCAAGAGATTCGAGCCATTGATATGGCCCCAGTAAAAAAAATTGAAATGCAGCCCCCACCAACGTATGAGTGTTATGAATGAATTCGTTCAGCTTTTCCATGACAAATACCAAACGAATTGGCACTTTGAATACTCAGTGAATTAATTGATTAATTGTTCACTCGAACTAAGGCGGGTATTTCAGCATCGTTAAGGAATCCTAACTGTTTAGCTCTCAGTTTAGTCACAGCATATAAATGAAGCTTTAGATACATTTCTTATTAATTTATTTGATTTTATATAAATGCAGCATACCAAATATCTAATTTTATTGTTTAATCTTTAGAGATATAATAAAAGATTGTTAACTCTAGTATGTTCGGCAAATAATTGCTTACACTTTCTTCGTAATATTTTATTGTTTTATTATTATTATTTGTTTTATATTATTATTTGTTTTATTTTATTTAATTTTATTTTTTTGAAATTTTTTAATTATCAAAATGTTTACAATAAACGTTCTGAATTTTCTTTAAAAGAGTGTTGTATTTAGGTATTTCCTCGGATACTGATTATTGAGATCTAATATATAGAGTAAATGACTCATTACTTAGAAAGTTAAAACATAACTTACCTTCAAATAAAATACAACTGCTACTACTACTAATTCTCAAATATCTCTCTTGGAAAATGAGCCTTTGAGTAAAGCTACAAATATTTGAAATTTCCTGAAATTTCAAATAAAATATAATATTTAATCATGGTCTTAAGTATTCGGATTAAAACCGACTATTACCTCTGTCATAGTTAACCGTGAGTCATAGAATTTTGGTTATGTACGCATCCAGCCTTTATTTGAACATAAACTTTGCTAGTTTAAAAATTGTAAATTTAAAATATTCAACCTTTTGTTTATCAATCAACTTTTGTAATGGTTCTCCTGTCGCGCATCATTAATTCCAATATACAGCTTTTATATTTAATTGCAAGCTGTGCACTATTTTATATAATGTTCTTTAGTTTCGGTCACGTGCATTTGCTGAAATTGTTTTTCTTATTGTTGGCATTACTCATACGCCACGTTGCAGCGCATACGAAAAGTTCAATGCATTCGTAGAGGGTTCTTGAGTGGAAAGAAAAACAACAAAAAAAAATTAACATTACCATTGGTCTCGCATAACAATGGGGCCCCCGTCTCCATCTCTGACGTATGTGGCTGCCATGTGGAGCATGCAACTGCAGACATACAACTTTGGGGGTTTGTATGTCATTCAACATGGGTTTGACGCACATTACGGCCCCGGTGCTCCAAGTCCGGCCCATAAATATGCGCATTTTGCACTCTCCCTTGCGTTGGCCATGAACCGAGTGGCCTGCAGAGCGAAACTGGCGCAGATTTTGGTTCGTTGTTTGCATAATCCCCTCCCCCCATTGGCCCAACCCCAAGAAGTAGAAAAAGAAGCTGCGCACTTATGTCCATTAGCAATGCAGATGTGTACCAACAACAACAACAACAACTTTGGATAAACAACTCCCCCAGACAGTTCAACGCTTGAGCCTGACCTTAGATGGCGCCAGTGTGCGCGACGGGATTACGTCCCATCTTCAATATGGTCTTATCTAATTGCGACACAGAGCAACTACGCATCTGAGATAGTGGATGGTAAACTTCATTATGCAGCTAAACTTCATTATCGCCTTCTTTCAATGATACGATTAAACTGTGATCGTATACGTAGATTTCACAATTTTTGAAAACATTTGATTCATTAAAGAATAGTTCAAATACAAATACAATTAATTATTTAATATTTATTTTTAGCAAACAAAATATTATTATTTAAATATTGACTTCTTTTTTTCTGTTATTTCGACAATAAGAATTCTATTTCCTAATGCAGGAAAAAATTTCAACATTCATATTTTAATTTTCAGTGCGTTCAATGCTCTGCCAGTTCTAACTAGTATATAGCATACTGATATCGAGCATGTATACATATAGTATATGTTTATAATTTTTCAACTCTCGTTAATCTTTTATTTATCTTTATATACTATATAATCAGGCAGTTTCTTTTAACTGCTTAACAGAATTTATTGAGGCGCAGTTTATACATATATTTCCACATATACATGTCTATATGTATATTTCATTAATATTTTTATGGAGTAATATATCTGGTTTATTTCTGTCTTAGTGCGCCCCACCTTGCCTCATTTTATACATACATATACACATGTTGGGAGAGGCTCGCAATAGTTTGTTTATAGATAATCCTCCCATTGAAATCAAAACAAACGTTGACTGCACTGCTCACAGCCTTGCTTATCGTAATGCTCCCACCTCTCCCCGCCAGCCGTTTGTCGTACGGTCAGTGCCATCCTCATTGTTACGATTCTCTGCTATCCTCGGTGCGGCCGCTTATTGGTTATTTCGCTCAGCCACCCGCTCACTGGTTAATTCTCTCAGCACCCGCACTACGCTCTCCTCCCACGGCGCGCGCTCAGCGCTAGTTAGCTCGCTGCTAGCCGCTGCTCCCCCGTCTGTTACATTCCGTTGCGCTCTGAGCAACGATCGTGTTTTGATGTTCGCTGTTCGTTCGGCTCGGCCGACGAGTGAGCCTCAGCTTTAGCACAAAACTGGCCACCATATGGCTAAACCAGTTAGTCGCCCCACAGAGCTGAACGCGCGAACAATTGAACGACGTCTCGCGTACGTTAAGAATCAATAATAATTCAAACGATTTTGTTTCGTGAAAACTTCGCAAACGGGCAAAAGAGCAACAAGAAACAGAAGCCGAAGCAGAAATCAAAGTGTAGTTGTAAAACAGAGCAGTGCAATACCAAGAGAATCAAGATAAAACGCAAATGTGCTAATAAATATTTTTAAAAAATGAGCACTAAAGAGTAGGAAATACGTACAAGAAAATAAAGTGAAATAAAATATGCAAAACTATTGAGCATAAAGTAAAAATTGTAATAAACGAGAGACAGCTCAAAATATATTTATTTTCTACCCGTGCGCCGATAACTAGAACTATAACCAAATGACTATGACTTCAACAGTGCTGCAGCGACCAACAACAACAACAACAACGAGTCCGGTGGAGAAACAAGCTGCTAAAGCATCAACAGCAACAACAGCAACAAGAAGAAATCGCTCCACCATGGCCTGGTCGCATGAGAAATTGCGTTTCTCATGCATCGACAACATTGGCCTGAAGCAGCTATGGAAACTAATTGCATTGGATACGGCAACGGCGCCGCCAAACAGCAACAACAACAAGTCTGCCAATGTGGAGCAGCAGCCAAAAAGCAACAGCAACAGCAGCAAAAACAACAACAACAACAATGCTGAGGTAAGTAACCTACCCGTTCAAAAAGAAAGCTCACAAGCTGGGGGGAAGCAAAACAATAACAAAAATTTTAAGCATTTATGACGTCAATTGAGCGTCAACACATCCGTGTAGAAAGCAATCCAAGTAGAGAAAGTGACCCAAAGACTACCCCTTCCCCCGTCTCCACGGCCAACCCCACTGCGTGCACATGACTAAACCATTCACACAATGTCTGGCATTATCTTTTGCAATTGTTGAAACAACTGTTCGGGATTCCTTGGCAGCAAGCAAGCTATGCGACTTGTAAACAAACACTGAAATTCCACTAACCCACGTAACGTCAATTTGCATATGGCAAAAAAATATATGTTTATGAAAAAAAAGCGCTAATTAAGACAATCAGCATCCGCTCTTAAGCAATGTACGGTGGTCGCTCACAAATAAGAACTGCCAGCTAATTCAAGTTTCATCTTGATTGCATTTCTTTATTTATATTTTTCAATAAAAATATTTGAATTTTATTGTGTGTTCATTTAAATGGCCCACATTTTTAGAAAAAACAAAAGTATATCAAACTACTCTGGTCCTTTTTTGGCCCTGAATTACTTAAAATAATAATAACAATATATTCTTTCTTCTTCTTTAAAATAATATATATGTATATTTATAATTATATGTTAATATGTATTCTCTGGTCAAGAAAATACTACATCTATGATTCGAACCCGAAACGTGGGTAATTTAAATTTAAATAAGTTATATTATATTCATAAATATTTATTTTGGTTTGCATATTAAAATCTACCTTTGCGAGTGTTCACTGTACTATTGCTATTCGGCTCTGGACTCCAACATTTAGACACATGCCTTGTGCGACAACAAATCAATTCATGTTATTAAAAACAATTGAAAGGCTTTTTTTATCTCTACCCTTTTTTCTCTCTTTCTCTCTTTATATTTATTAACAACGTATCAATTTGTCACTTTTGTTGTTTCGTTTTTATGGACATCCTTTCATAACACTTATGACAGCTGTCAGTTTATTGACACTTGGCCTTGCGGCAGTCAAAATAATTACTGAACCCTCTATATCATATTTCATACATACATATGTTCTTGATAGATCGAACAAGTTTGTTGTCCCACAATTTCTGGCAGTGTACGTGGCGCACTTGAACAATTTGTATAGAAGATTTAACTGTCAAGTGCAGCAGCCCACGCTGTCATCAGCTGCAAAATTATTATCAGCTCCAGACCGTTTTTATTTTATACAAAATGTTATTATTATTAAAAAAAATATATATTTTTTTCATAATATTTTTTTCGGCTTGGATCAAGGCTTTTGATAAGTGCGCTTTTGATTTATTGTGACTTTGTGTTCAACGAAGGCTGTCTCTTTGCTAAAAATGTAGAGTAAAGTTCATGGCAAATCTGTGAATACACTATTGTGCGAGTAGTAAATACATAGTGTTTTTTTACATAGGGAATACCCTCACTTTTTATGTTACATACTTAGTCATAGCTCAGCTCAGTAGTATTTTTCGGAAGTCTCGTTTTGACTCATCCAAATTATTCACTGTTAATTAAAAGGAATCAAATTAATCATGGGCTGATACAAAATTTGAGATGAATAATGAAAGTAATGCGTGTGTCAAATTTCAATATTTTTTTTTTAAATTTATAATAGAGTGATTTACATAATGTGAATTTTGGTTTTAATGGCTGCTTAGTTAATTTTTGTGGATTTATAAATTTAGACTAGTGTGTCTCAAATTTCAGGCATTTCCTATGTGATTTACATAACGTTATTTGGGGTTTTATAGCTTTTAGCTGTCTTTACAGCAATTTAGCTAAGTTTATTCACACTAAATTTTAAGTTTTAAGCATTTGTCAGCATGTTGACGGCGACTTTATGATATATGGACTTTTATTATACCAGTCTGAATCGCAGTTTCTGGCCCAGACGCTCGATCTTCCTCTTGATTCGCCACGTTTCGCATATCAGTAACTACAATGCGTTATGTTTTATAACCCATAACTGGTTTAACCCTAACTTACCTCCTAGGCCCCCCTCCTTGTCGGGGCCAATGCATTGACGTCAATGCAAATCAAGCGACTTGTGAATTCTGCCCGCCCGCCCTCTCCTTCTCTCTCTCTCTCTCCCTCTCTCTCTCTCTCTAGTATCTCCCTCTTTCTCTATGCAGACACAGTGTCTTCGAGGGCTGCGCTACCTGATTGCCATCCCGTTTTGTTTTTTGAATGTCAGGGTTGTGTTCTACAAAATGAAAAGGAGGCTGTAACTGAGTCACCTACACCTACAGGCCCAAAGTCGGAGCATCCGAAAAGTTTCTGAAACTAGTTTCCACTGGGACCTGTTGCCGGTTGCCACAAAAGTCAAGTGTTTTGTTGCTCCCCGCGGGGTTAAACGGTGGGCTAGGGATAAAATAATAAATAAATGTGTTGCTCGGCTTGGTGATACCCTGTAACTAGCTGCCAGCTACTCTAATGTGTATTCCAAGAATTTTATTTAATAAATATGAATTTTTTAAATAACTGGTTTGCTTATTGTGTCTTTTTATATTAAAAAATTACACAATTGCAGTATACTCTTTGTTTTAACCACTAATCGGTACTTTGTAAAAATAAAATGTTAAAAAACTGAAGCTAAAAGTTTCAATTTGACAAATTCGGCGAGTTGAATTTGTTTAATTAACAGCTCAACGCTTTGACGTCACGCGCATAAATTTGCTCACCGCAACGTTTATTTTATTTTTTTTTTCATTTATATTTTTTTTTGTTTCAACTTTTATTTGTCTGTTGAGTTAACACGTTCATTTGGGGGCAGTACGAAATTTTAAGTAGTCATAAATAAACACTACTAAACTGTAGATTAGTTAAATAGCGGCTAAAAATAACATAAGCGCGTTTTAAATCGCGCGCGAAACGCGTGCGAAACGCTGCCCGCTGTAGCGCAACGAAAAGGAACACCTAGAAATAAATAAATAACAAAATAATAAAAAATTGCAGTAATTTTTGTTTATTTTATTGTTATTGTTGCATTTGAGCAATTGCCACAGTTAATTATCGTTGCGGTCGTCTGTCACTTTATTATTATTCAGATTTTTACTTTTCAAATGTCGCCGGGTTTTTCGCTGAGGTTTTTCCAACCACAAAAGTAAAACACAACAACATTAAGTAACATATAAAAAAATAAAAAATAAAATCAAAATTAAGTAATACGTTGGCCTTATCAGACGTCTGAACTTTTGTTCTGGCATAACGGCTTTTAAAGCCTTGTGCTAATTGTGCTTTTAAATTAAGTAGACCTTAATAACCGTTTACAGAGTACGTGCAAAAATGCACAAACTTCAACGTAGACCCCCCGAACCCCATATACCATATATATATATATCATTAAAATTGCACTTTGCATAAACTATATGTTATGTATTTAGTCGTTCCAATTGTCAATGAAAAACGGAACAGCAGCTGTGTGACGTCTATGGCTGTGAATCGACGATTCGACGATTCTATAATTAAATGTTGTCAACTGTGTATCTCGAACTCTTGCTGTTGCATGCGGCTATTTTTTTTTTTTTTTTAAAGGTCAGCTTAGACACAGCTACAGCTAAAAATACAATTTTTAGCGCACGACTTTGAATATTTTTTAATAGCGTGCATCGGGCATAGATTGATGAGCTTTTAATAACTTCATTTTTAAATGTTATTGTCTTTAAATGAGCTGTTATACAAATAATTAAAAATACTTAAAACTTGTTTACGCAGCCAATTTAATTTCCTTTAAGTTTATGGGGCTACTGTAGATTCTAGAGCAGTTCCTAATTTGCATAGTGCATAAATTATTTAAATTTGAGTGATCACATAGAACACTCGCAGCCAACTTAACAGGCTCATTTGCAGCCAACTTAACAGGATCCACTGCTAGTTGCAGCCAACTTAACAGACTCTTTTTAAAAACTTAACTGTTGTTTGCTCAAGCACAGCCAACTTAATAAGCTTCTGAATTATTTTTCTGCGCTGCCAGACAATATTTAAAAGATCAAATATAAATAAAAAACCAACTAATAAACTCAATTAAAGAAAATTTTCCATATATTGTTTATGTATAAACACAAAGCCCTAATAAATACTTAGCATATTTACAGAGCCCTTATCAATATTATTGCACCACTGTGCACATAGCAACCTTGGCCTAACCGCTATCTAAAGCCACAGCACAGGCATTATCTCTATACCAATAGTTCCACACACATATATACATATATATACATTATATATACCCATATCTAGATGGCAGTTAATGCCTTTTCCATGACAGCTGGCACACTGTGCCTACAATGTGCAAGGGGCAAGCGTCACAAATTTGTGCCACATATGCAAATTTGTTAACTTACGTAGAAAATAAAAAAATAAAAAAAAAATAAAAATGGAAACAAAATAAATAAATGCGAGCAAAACAACAATAAATAAACACAGCTCGTGTCATGTTATTGCCCCAAAGTTGACGCTTGACTTATGAGAGTGCAAAAAAGACGCAGTGCTATCGCAACTGATAACAGATAAGACAGGCTAACAGATAAGCGATAAGAGCTGCCGTTGGCTCGTTGGCTAGTTAGCTCCAAGCCCAGAAGCCACCTATATAAAGATGCTGTGGATAAACAATTGGCTTCACAGTTAGTTAAATTAATTAAAACATTTCGAGTTCGGGTTCGTAATTTGTTATAGCCCAAACAGCTTATAAACAAATAACTCAATTTATGGATACGAACCAAACAACAGCAACAACAGCAACAAGCTGATAAATACATTCTACTTTGCATACTAAGTGGCTCATTAGGGGGCACGTTGAGGAGCCACACACATCGATCAAATGGAATGAGAATTGCGAATGGGCCTCAGCCCCGGCCAGAGACCCATAAAACAACGAGCCGTTTTATAAGCCATATACGAATCCGTACCGCAGGCAGCGTAAACAAAATAGAATTTTTTTGCACTTTGCTGTTGCATTTTGATTGTATAATTAATAAGGTTTTTTTTATTTATGTTGCTATTCTTTGACACTGAGTCACAGGTATTCAAAATACCCCATTAAATGGTTGGCAACGGTTTGATGGAATTTAAGAGATACCGGATTTTTATATCCAGAAAATTCTACTAGGATTGGTTCATAAATATAGAGGTCGAATTTACAGGGTATTGATTTTCATTTTGTTTTCATGATTATAGAAGTTATTCAAGAAACTCGCAAGGAAATCTACGTTCGTATGTATACAGGGTATTTACAGGGTGTTAGTTAAGCAAGCCTTTCTACAAATTGTATCATATATAATTAATAGTTTTCACAGGATCAAAAAAACTGCGCTACAGGGTATCTCTCAGTTGAGCCAGCCAGATTTATTTTCTTAAAATGTAGTTTAAACCGAATTTCAGCAATGCTTTAAATTTAATTTCATACAAAATGATATTGGGCGCACTACAGGGTGTCCTTCCGTTGAGCACTCCTTTCGTTTTGTGGTATTATGTGTTATGTGTTTTGTTTTGCTCTCGTTTGTTGGTTTGCTTGTATTGCCTGGTCTTGGGTTCACGCAGTGCACTGACGTCAATAAAAATGCTCGTGTATTTATATAGAATACTATATCTGATCTATTCCACAGCGCCTAACCAGACCCCACGAGAACTGTGACAATTTGGCCGACTATTTGAGCCTGCAAAGAGCCGCTCGGTCGCGAACGCTGGAGACGTCGACGCACCCGACCCAACAGCAAATGTCGCTGCTCAAGTTCTTGGCCATTGTAAGTACCAGCTCGTTGGGTTTGGTTTTGTTATTGGTTTGTTATTGGTATTGCGATCTTTACGATGATCGAATCGCGGCATTAACTGGCCATAAGGCATAAGGCAAACAATATGCCGAAACGCTTCCTGCTTGCAACCTCAGACAATAAGCGAACAATTGGCGTGTTGCCTGCATTAATTTCGCATTAACAATTATAAACGATCAAGGGGGATCAAAACCGTGAGAAGGGGGCTTTCCCTCCCTTGCGTTGCATATAAAATTTTGTTCGTTTGATTATTTATAATCTTCATTTGAATCTCGCTATGGAAATTTTGTGAAATGTTGAATTTCTCTTTTATATTTTTTAAATGTTGTTTGTTTACACATTTTCCGAAACCCGTTTCAACATTTCCAATGGATCTCTTTCTCGATCTGTCTTTGTCGCTGGGGCCTGATATCGCGGCAAGTGCGAAATATAATTGTTTCGTTATCAGCAAAGTTTTTTGCACTCTTGTGATATACATTCTGCCCCTAAGCTGTGTATATAAAATTTTGGAATTAATTGCAGCATGTGACTAGAATTATAAATGCCCATCAATATCCATAAATATTCAATGCAAAGTCAAAGTTAGCTTTGATATTGATTATACTATTGTCACTGCATTAAATAAGCGTTTCTTGATTCAGGTATCTCAAGCTGAGCAACTTTAGTTATCTTAAATTGCTTTTGGTGATTCTTAAGACTCATTGCTCTCAGCTTTAATTTCTAGTTTTCAATAGTCTTTGTAAAGATACCTGTTTATTTGGATTGCTTTTTTTTGGAACTTATTTCTTATTTCTCTTCTTCTCTCTGTTTTTCTTTATCTCTTGATATCTTTCGCTCTCTCTTTCTCATTCTATAATATTTGTATTTTTTCTCTATCTCTGCCTTTATCTCTGTCTCTCTCTCTCTCTCTCTCTCTCTCTCTCTCTCTCTCTCCCCCCCTTTCTATTTCTCTATGGTCTTACTGCTTACCCATTTTACTCTCTAACTTGAAACTTTACTCTCCTCTGAATTTTGCTCTTGCTCAAGCTTCGATGCATTTATTAACTTCTCTTTTTCTGTTTCCCTTGCAGAATGCTTTGGAACTGAGCGCACCTGCCACGCCCCTGCTGCTGCAACAGCAACAACAACAGACGCAGTCTAAGCCACAGGGCTGGATGCAGCTCTCCGGACATCCCGAAAGGTAATCATCTCAAACGAATTGCTCATAAATAAACCAAAGTCTAACTTCTCTCTCTGTCTCTCTTTCTGTTTCTTCCTCCGCCTGCAGCATTGTGCCCACCACAACGGGCATCGTGCGCAAACGCATCGTTGGCATCGAGGACAGCGAGGTGCTCGCCTACCAGCTGATCTCGCAGGAGCCGAAGACCGCTCAGATTGTGCCCGCCTACTTTGGACTGCTTGAGCTGCACGCCCAGCACTTTATTGAGCTGCAGGATCTGTTGGCTGGCTTCAAGGATCCGTGTGTGATGGACATTAAGCTCGGCAGCCGCACATTTCTCGAGTCGGAGGTCAGCAACCAAACGCTGCGTCCGGACTTGTATCAGAAAATGATTGCCGTGGACGCCAGCGCACCGACGCCCGCCGAACACGAGGCCCAGGCGATCACCAAGCTGCGCTACATGCTCTTCCGTGAATCGTTGTCCTCGTCGCACACCAAGGGCTTTCGCATCGAGGCGCTGCGTCTGCGCGGCCGTCCGCCGCTGAAGGATCTGAAGACCTGTCGCAGCAGCGAACAAATCTCACAGACCATCGAACAGTTCCTCACCGCACGCCGGTCCGTGCAGAAGGAGCTGCTGAAGCGGCTCAAGCACATGCGCCTGGTCATCGAACAGTCGCCGTTCTTCAATAGCCACGAGATTATTGGCTCCAGTCTGTTCATAGTCTACGACGATCAGCGCGTGGGCGCCTGGCTGATAGACTTTGCCAAGTCGCGCCAGCTGCCAGCGCAGATGTGCATCAACCATCGCAGTCCCTGGCAGCCCGGCAACCGGGAGGAGGGTCTGCTCCGCGGCATGGATGAGCTGATCCATGCCTTCGAGGAGGTCTATGCGCGCAGCGGCAGTCATCGCGGCTGCCTCAAGATCTGAGCACTGCCCTGGACACATTTGCCAACAGCCAACAGCCACGCCCACGCCAATGCCAACGCCCACGCCCACCTATATAGGCACAAAAGACTGATATGCACCACGTCCCATTTATTTGTACAGTGAGGAGCTGTGGGAGAAATTCTCATTGCATCCATTCAACTGCACCACGCGGCGCCTTGACTATTTTCCATATTGGAAAAGCGAGAATATATAAATATACATATACATTATATATACACGATATGTATAGGTATAAACAAACGATTAGTATTGAAGCACCAAGCAGCATTTGTTTGATTGAAAACAGGTTTAACTTGATTTAAGTATTAAGTTTAAGAAAGCGTAAACAAAATGTACCCACTGTCAATTTGTGCGCAAAAAATAAAAATCTCAAGAGATAATAAGCTGAAAATTACAATAATCCCTATTTGCAGTTTTTCTATAAGTAATTACCATATATAAATATTTGCTTCTTTTTAACGTTAACAGTTTTCAGCCTTTTTCCGCCTCTGGAATGTAAAAACATTTTACCAAAAAAATTCAAAAAAATGTTATCCTTAATATTGCATATTTCCTAACTGAGGACTCAAACTAGAGTATAAATCATTATCAAAATGCCATCAAACATGAAAATCGATTCAGTTTTGACAGAGTTATGCAAGTTTGAAATATGGAAGCTATGGATCCAGGAACTTACATGCCAACATTTTTGACCAAAATTTTACACTATCAAAATCGGTATTAATGCAATTTTTTATACTAATTGCGACAACTACAATCGATTAAAAATAAAAATTCGAAATTCAAAATTTTGGAAAACAAAATTTTTCGAAAATGAGTAGAGGGGTATATATGATTTTTTCATCAAAAAATTCAACATTTATTTCTTAATAATTATTATGCAGAATTAACTTATAGAAAAAATCTTTAAAAAATGTCATAAACATGAAAATTGGTTCAGTTTTGAACCGTTTATGGGAGTTTGAAATATAAGACCTTCACATGCCAAAATGTTTGCCTATTTTAATCTGTCAATAATGATAATATATCATAGTACATAAAGATGCCGAAGTTTAAACGCATTGCGGAACTAAATTTAGGTTCCGTAAATATTAAACGATTTCAGAATTGGTAACAGGGGCGCCAATTGTGGATTTGCCTACGTGCTTCTATTTATAAAAGCAGTCCAAAAAGTACATTGGCTTATATACGGCATATGAATCTACAAAAACGCCCAAATACAATTGGACTACAAATGCGCACAAATCAAGCTCATTTCAATTCTGGATGGTATTAAAATAAAATGATAAATTAAACACAACTTCATTAAAAGTAATTCAGTGTTGTTTACATACAAATAGTGAGAATACATATAATATGGAATATTTAGCATAATAACTACATGGTGCAGATAAAATGATCCGCATCGATGCTGGAGTAAATATGCCCCTCGGAGATCATAAAGTCCAGAATGTTGCTGTGAGAATTAAGGTAAATATGAATTATATAACTATTGATGCTTAGCTCAGCCTCAACTCACTTCATTTCGGATTGGCTTATTTGCGAGAACTTGGCGTTCAGTTCGCGGCGATGAATACCCTCTTCGGAGCAGTTGCTCTTGATGGCCTGGAACACAGCCAGCTGCTTGCTGTCCAGCCCAGCGACAATTGCGTTGTTCTGGGTGGCTGTCGCATTGGGCATTAGCGATGTGCTGGTGCCGGCGCCGGCATCGCCCTTGTTATGGTACTCCTCGGCCTTGTAGCGGGAGTGCAATGCCTCTAGCAAGTGGGTGCACACCTCATTGGGATCGAGCACATTTAACAGCTTGAATACCATCAGCACTTTTTGGCCCGCCTGCGAACGCACCGAACCGTAGATTTTCACATAGTTATTGATCATAACATCGGGCGCCTTGATGGCATCGCCTTCCTCCAGCCAGTAGTGTGCATCGATGCGTCCACTATGATCCTCCAACGAGTACGTGATCTTCGTCGAGGACGTCTCAATGTTGCGCACAATCCCAACGGCGCAGATCAGAGCGTAGGTTACGTCGAACATCTTGAAATTGCCCTCGGGCGCATCGAGTATTTGCTTAACCAGCAGCGAAATAATGCCCTGCCCAACATAGACATCAGTTAGGGTATTCAAATTCATAATAAAAGATTAAATTTACCTCGCCAGAGGATTCCTTTGTGGCACCGGCTGTGGCCGTTTGTGTGGCATTAAAATCACCAACTTAAGGAAGAGAACAACATATTGCAGTAAATGTTATGCATATTATATACGACTACTTACAAGAATCATTCATTTTGATATATTATATTTTTATATTTAGTAAAGCAATTTCACAAGCCGCCCGAGCAACAAAACGCGCCAAAACACTGACGCGGGGCACACACACGACACAAATGAACTTGTCGTGCTAACGATAGTATCGTTAACAACACAAACAACAAACTGTTGATATGAAAACTATGGATTTTTATATGATCGACTTTAAATTGTTTAGCGCATGTTAAAAAACAAAAGAAAATGTTGGTTTCGCTTTACTAATAATTCCTTTTTTCTGTTATTTTACTATTCATATAATTTTAGTTAAAATGTATATTGCAAATCGTCTCGTGTGCACATGTACAGATAAGCCAACTTGTTTTAAAAACAGCTGTTCGTCAGTGCGCAGTTTCAGGCGGTAAAAATGTGTTTTCTACATTTTATATGTATACATTTTAATTCAACGACTCCATCAGCTTGACTTTTAAATTTGTATGTCAAGTATATTTCGGACCTACATCACTAATTACAGCTGTGACCGCGGCTTATCTAAGAAAAACACAACATATATTATTTATTTGCTGCAAATATCATATTGTGCACATGCATATGCATAGAGCTGTCAACTTGTGCTAAAACACAGCTGCAAACATTTAATTTACGCACATTTCGAAAGTCATTTATTTATATTAATATGAACACGTTGCGCCCGTGCGGCTGCAAAGGTGTGCGCACCTGCCTGACCTGTGAGAAGGACTTCTTCATCGAGAAACCTTCGCTGCAGCAGCAGCTGCAGCAATTGGATTCGTGGTCCTATTGTGCACAATGCGAACGCCTTTACCCCGGCTGGGACACGCGAGCGGTGCAAGCGGCGCATCCAGAGCACAATCCAGCGGAGAGTTTGCCACTGCCTGGCGTACTTGTACAGGAGGAGTTTCTCACTGGCGCTGAGGGTGCGCAACTCATGTCCGACCTGGATGCGCTGCCCTGGGTCGTTTCGCAGAGCGGTCGCCGCAAACAGAACTACGGCCCAAAGACGAACTTTAAGAAGCGCCGCCTGCAGTTGGGCGCCTTTGAGGGCTTTCCCGCCAGCACGCGTCATGTGCAGCAGCGTTTTGAGTCGGTGCCGCTGCTGCGCGGCTTCCAAACGATCGAACAGTGCTCGCTGGAGTATGATCCCGGCAAGGGCGCCAGCATAGATCCGCATGTGGACGATTGCTGGATCTGGGGCGAGCGTGTCGTCACCGTCAACTGCCTGGGCGCTGCGGTGCTCACACTAAATCTGCACGAGCCCCAGCAGCCCGGTAAATATAATTTGGATCTGGTGCCGCAATACGAGGAGCAGCTGCTGGCGCCGCTTTTGTCGCCGGAACAGCTGGCGGCCTACAAAGGCAAGGTGCTGCGCATACCCATGCCAAAGTGAGTATTCCATATAATCCAGGCGTGCACATTATATATTTGTTATTTTTTTTTGCTCGAGTAGATTTCGGAGGGGTACGGAAAATAAATAGTGAAGTTGTGTAAATGTATACAACAGACAGAAGCAGACATCTTACGGATATATATATGTATATATATATATATATTTATATATATATATTGCTCAACAGGATGACAAGCAGAGTTTGTCCGTTGTCTGTTCCCTTAGTGGCTGAAAATGAATTCTGTTAATATGAAAAACTTGTGGTTTTTAATATGTTTTACATAAAATTAGTGAATAATAGCTAATGTCTGCAAGGCTATCTAAGAACAGTTTTCTTTTTAGTTGTACTATATATGAAGAATGAAGATTTTATTCAGCATAAAAGTAATTTCTTGTACTATACATCAAGTTTATTTGAATTTTTTGTTACCATATCGATATTTCATAGCACGTTTTTTCTGCTCAGAGCTAATTTTTCAGTTTGAATATAGGGGTTTCGAGTATTGTGCAGTCGGTTGCACCCGACTGCAAAGTTTTTACAAATAGGACAGTCATTTAATTTAATGGGGGTATATGCGTTGACACTCGGTATTTATCCGAGTTGTAATTGCCAAGTAGAATCTACATTGACCCTTCTTTTGATCCCTTGCAGCCTCTCGCTGATCGTGCTCTATGGACCGGCGCGGTATCAGTTCGAGCATGCGGTGCTGCGCGAGGATGTGGCTGAGCGGCGCGTTTGCATTGCGTACAGAGAGTTTACGCCGATGTATATCGATGGTTTGGACAGGCAGCAGGGCGACCTGGTTAGAGGGAAATCCCATTTATTTTGGCCGATTAAAACAAACTAACAAACAGCCTGTTGTGATAAAGAAAACTCGTGCAATTTATTTATCGTATGAAATGCTCTGTCGCCATCCGTTGTCCGCCCTCCCTGTGCGCCGGACGGTAGTCGAGCAGGGCTACTTGGGCGGGCAGCTGGACTCCGTGCATCCGCTTGAGATGGGCGCGCAGATTGCTGCTGGTGCTGAAGCTGTTCAGGCAGACGACGCACTGGTGGCTATTCGCGTGCTTGTCGCGGATGTGCGCATTCAGATCCTTCACCTTGACAAAAGCCGACGTGCAGTATTTGCAGACGTGCGACCGGCGCACGTGCGTCTTGAGGAACTGCTGCGAGGCGTAGGCCAGCGGACAGTATTTGCACTTGTAGATGGCCTGGCTGCCGTTGGGCTCCGTGTCCAGCAGCCGATTCGTTTCGTTGTACTCGTCGAGATTGTCGTGCTTGAGCTCCACGGCTGCATAGTCGAGGGTGCGCAGCTCGTAACTGGGGAAGTGCAGCATCTTCTGTTCTAGCTCGGCTTGCGCCTGCTCGTCTAGCTCGATGGCGGGCAGAAATTCGGACACTATCAGCGAATCCTCGTTGGCCAAACGCTGCGAAGGACGCGCAGGTTCCGTTGCTTCCAGCTCTAACAGCAGCTGCTGATCCTGTTCCTGCAACTCCTCGGCGCACACTTCTATCAGCTGTATGTCAGCGTCCACATCCAGATCCGCCTGCTCCTGTTCCTGCTCCCGCTCCAGCTGCGCCTCGTTGTACAGCTGCCGCAGCTGGCGATTGGCGATCATCAGCTTGCTGTAGTACGCATAGTGAAGCAGGCACTCCTCCAGGCAGGCATTGCATATCATCGGCAGCTCTGTTGCCAGGTCAATGGAAATGTGCTAAGGGGCAGGACTTGCATTAGATTTTGTCACTTGTATTTACGTTGGTGTACTTACAAACATGGCCTGCATTATTTCGGATATTGTGTGCTCCTCTTCGGCGTCGGTTTCGTTTGTTTGGCCAGCAGTCGTCACCTTGTGTTGCGTTATGTCCACATCGGCATTGTCCACAAAGCAAATGCGGCACAATTTACGCAAATCTATGTTCATTTTATTTTTGAAATCTTTATTTCAATATCTATTTATATTTTATAATTTTAAGCTACAAGTTTTGTTCCGCTTCTGTCAAGAACAGCTGATGTACCAGGGCTGAAGTCATCTTTCTTTGCTGCTAACGCAAACGAAGCCCTTTTAAAAAGGCACTGTTATTTTACATAAAATATCGATATGGTTCGATTAGTATGCTAACTGTTACAATTCCCTAGCAGTTTGAATTTGAAGGCGGGATTTTGCTGACCAAAATAAAACATAAAATTAATTTTATGCATTTCTTGTTTCTTGGCCACTGTTACCAGTTAAATTGTTAACGCTGTTTTAAATTATCCTACACATATTTTTTCTCTTCTTAAAATAAATGTTATGCCCTTTTTATTAAATGGCCCAATATGTTGAGTGATTTTTCATTTATACTAAAAATATAAAAAACGTAATTTTTCTCTTTTCAAAATAAATTTTATTCAGTTTTTTGTTTTTTTTTGTTCTGTCGCAATCATTTCTCTCGATTTTTAAAGTTAATTTATTATTTAAATCATTTAATTCCGTTTCTGCTTATAATTAATTATTATCGTCAATGTGACGAAAGTTATTTGTCTGTCAATAATACTTATCGACAACAGACTTGTTATTTTTCTTTTTGCTAATTTTGCGATTTTGGTTTTTGTTTTTTAATCTTTATCTTTACATGCATCAATTGGGTTTTCTTTTGAGTTTACACAATTTGTGGTAACGATTTATTATAATTATGCAAATAGCTATTTAAATTGAATTGGTAGTTTTTATTTTGGTTTTGGGATATTTTTGACAGGCGTGGGGATTTATTTAACGGTTGTTTTTTTTTTGTTCGGTTTGGTGAGTTTTAGTGCTTAACATTTGCAGTTTATAGCCTAGTATTTTGTTTTATTTAAATGCTAATTTTTTTTTAATATATATCTTTTTTAAAATGTGAACCGATCTTTCTGGATTATGCGCTATTGAGACTTTAGTTTTATTTTTCTTTTTAAAGTTTTTAGCTGCATAGACATGCAAAATATAAAAAATTAGAAAGTAAAACGGAAATGGCTGTTTGAATTTTTCGAGCTGCTCTTTATTGAATAAGACGAATGTGTGTGTTGCTGTTGTGTATGTGTGTGTGTGTATTTTTAATATTTTTTGTTTTGTATGTGCCAACCTTTTGTTTAATTAGCATTAGTATTTAGTATAACTCTGATCAGAAGAATTAGTAAGTAGAGTTTTGCTTTCTTTTTTGTTTTTAGTTTTAGCAAATGATAAAACATTGATTTTTTTACTACAAATTGCCGTGTGAGATGTCGTTTTATTTTTGTTTAAACGTATTTCTCTTTGCTGTAATATTAAATTCGTTTTTTTTTAATTGCCCTCTCCTAATGTAGGACGCTTACGTTATAGTTCTTTTTTTTGTTTTTCTTTTATAATTGCCTATTTAATGCTATAGTATTATAATACATACATGTAGACTTCATTCTTTTAAAGAGTGTAGAAAATGGTTTTGCTTTTTAAAATAGCTTCTTTTTATCAAAAAGACATACATACACATATAAGTACACAGTAGTCCTAATTATGCGCCTAGTTGCTCCAAGATAAGCACTAAATTAATTATATGTAAAAAATTTAAATTAAGTACCTTCCCATAAAACCTTACGCTTCGGATACCAATTGAAATTTATTGCTAATTGCGTAAAATTAAAAAAACTATAATTTAATTAAAAACAAAGTGAGAGATCTTCATTTTTTTAATAGTTTTCTAAACAACCTTAGGGGGACAGACCAGTTATCGGTAGTAAAAATTACATTATATCAAATGCAAATGAAACATACAAAACGAGTGCCCTGTATATAAAAGTCGTATAACCTTCAGATCTTTAGTTAGTTCAGCTCACACTTCAGAGCGTGTTGGTGTGTGTGTGTGTGTGTGTGTGTCGATGTGTGTTTGTGTGAGAATTGATTTCGCACTCGTATAAATATTGCTGGTTGTTTATTATTTAAAACAAATTTTCCGGCTTTGTCTTGTTTTACTGATTTATTTTAAGTAAAATTTTGTCTGGCTATCAAATGAGAGTAGGAGAGAGTTGATGGCACAATTCTGTTAGAAATTTCTATATATGGTTAAAGACAAAGAGAGAAAGAGAGAGAGAGTTAAAGTCGTTGGGTGGGTTTAACATATAAGCACAGATGGGAGATAGTTTTGTGTAGGGTATATAGCGAGTATGTGCGAGTTATACGGCAGTGTTTACGGGACAATTTTCCACGTATGTGTTTCGTTTCAACAAGGAGGTAGGTTTTTCTTTAAGTTTTTCTTCATATTCTGTTTTTTTTGGTTTTATACTTTTTTGGTGTAGAAAAACATGTACATTAAAAGGTTTCATAGGTGGGTCTTTGAAAAGTTTTACAATCTGGGAGCGTTTTACCATAAATATCACTGTTTTGCTTTGTTATCTCTTTTGGTTTTATTCTTTAGCTTTAGTTGAATTAAAAATGTTGTTAGCTAGGATACAAATCGGAAGTAAAACTCAAAATGCGTAATAAAATCATATTGGAAAATAATTTTGAAAATTTCCAACAAAATTGTGTTGTCGTCTTTGTTTTTTCTGGTTTGGTTGGTTTGGATTGTGTTTTCTTTTTAGTTGTTGTTGCTTCCGTTTTATTAAAAATATATCTGTATGTATACGAGTATATGCGGTGATATATGTGTCATAAAATATATATACACCTGTTTCTATTATTATTTTTACGTTCCTTTTTTCGTATTGCTAGCATTTGTTTATAATTTTTCCTTTGTTTTCATTTGACTAATTTTCGTTTGCATTTAATTGGTGACTATAACTTGCTTTTATTCGGTATTTTGCTTTATTTATGTATTATTTTATTTTTTGTATTCTCTCAATTTGCTACAACATTTCAACAATAAATTTTCTAAAAACAGCTGTTCAATGAACATATTCTCAAAGTATTTGTTCTGTTTTCTGGTTTGCTTTTTTGTTTCCGTTTGTTTGTATGCGCATTTTAAAAATTAATTATATAGTACTATATTAATATTAATATATAATTCTATTCATTATGTGTCAGTTTGTTGCCATTTATGCCCACCTAGATGCTATCCTAACCACACAACTAATACACACGCTCAATAAAAACCATTTTTTTTAACAATTAACAATTTAACAGCAAATATTTTAAATTGATTCAAAATGTTTAAGGAAAATCTTTAGAACTCTTGAAATATAGTTAAACAATAAATAATTATGAAAAAATAAAAAAGAGTAAACATATAAAAAAAATAGATAATAATTGTTAATATTTAAAAAATATATATATTCAAAATGTTTTTTATTCAAAACAATATTTTAAAAAATTTTAAGGTTTAATATGACTTTTAAGCTAGATTCTCTATTGGTAAAAAATAATATGAGATTAAATATGTAAAAAAGGTAGATAATTAGAAGTTCCTAAAAGAAAATATACATATTTCGTTGGTCCACGTGATGTAAACACAAGTTGAAAACTATTTGGATCTAATAAATAATATAGTAATCAAAGTTTTAGCAATGTCCATTAGAGAATTTCTAATACTCTTTCACTAATAAAATGGTTTGCTGTCCCTTGTTATATGCATCACTCAATTAAGCGCTTGAGTGTGTGTGTGTGCATGTGTGTGTGCGTTTTAAATACATATCTAATGTCTCATAGGAACAATCTCTCTTATATACATACATATAATGTATTTGCTTCTCTCTATGTGTGCGTGTGTGTGTGTGTGTGTGTGTGTTGCTTACATACATAAATTATAACAACTCAGCATAATTAACTTATAAGGTTCGTCATTGTACATACACAGCCACAAACACATATGTGGATATATGTGTGTAACATGTGTGTACATAATTGCAAAATCCTTTCGTCCTTTCATTTGTTTTTTTTTTTTTGAAACATCTCTTTGTATTTTTTTTATTGCTATTACTATGCAAATGTTTTATGTTTGTTTTGTGTTTTGCTCTTTTACTTGGTAACTTTTTCGATTTTTTTTGTCTTTCAATTTAGACAATTTGCTTCTTCTTCTTATTTATTTGTTTTTTTTTGTTGTACGGCAGTAATTTTTGCTTTGTTTTTTTCATATATTTTTCCATAAAATATTTGTTTAGTACCCACACGTATTGTGTTATTTCCTTTTCTTTTGTGAAATTTTGTTGTCTGTGTGTGTGTTTTTGTCAGCTTTTGCATTTTATTTGTATGCCTTTCTTATACTTTGACTTAAAAATGTAATTAACAATTTTTTTCATTTATAATTTTTTTTGCTTGTTTCGAAGCAGCTTCTCTTAGTTTTTTTTTGTTTTGAAAAAGAACTTAACTAGGCAACCCCTCATATACATATGTATATATAACTGAGTGTGTGTTGTGTGTGTGTGTATGTGTGTGTGAGTTGGTACTTAAAGTGTCTAAATTGAGCGGCCTTATTGCACGATTATGTGCGGAGCTGAGAGCAGCACGGTTACCGTTGCAATAATCGTAAAGAGCGTAAAAACAATTAAACAAAATCTGCGAAGTAGAAAGAAAGTTAAAGATAATGTAGAATATATGTATATAGAGTATATATGTGCGTAGTAATTACAGACACATGCGCATGTTGCTAAAATTTCCGCCGCAACAAAATGGCGCCAACTGTACTGTACCCACCGCCATGTTTGTATATTAATGCCACGTGTTGTGCGGGTGTGTGTGTGTGTGTGTGTGTGTTCAGGTCTTCATACAGCTAAGGCAAACAACCGGAAGTTGTGTGGCCATGTGGCTGTTGCCTTAATTGTTTGATTTAGTACAGCGACGGGCAGTTCTTAGTAACCGCACTGTTTGCAGGCACTGTGTTAGTTATTGACTAGATTTATGTGTGTCTATATGTTAGTTAAGCAGCGAGCGTGGTTGAGCCTAATGACAGAATTCAGTGGCCTTAATTCATAATTCCGAATGTGAAGGTGAAATTCTGCATGAATGCGCAGATATTTCTTTTATTTTCTTTTAGATTTTGATAGATTTGGAACTATAATGTTGTATTAGCTAGCTGAATGCTCGTTCAGGCTGCTTGAACTTTTTGAATAAGAAAATTTTCAAAAATTCAAATTTAAACTTTTTAAATCAAAAAATCTTATTCTCAAGATATTAGTTTCTTCTGTTTTAAAACACTGTTAGATAAGTGTTATAAAAAATAAATGAATTTTTGCCAGAGATAATTTTGAAAGAAACTTTGATATAATAAAATATTAATTTTGAAATTTGCAATATGAAAAAAATTTTTTTTTTAAATATTTGAGTTATTATTATTATTATTATAAAAATTTCTTCTGAAACTGAAGTCATTTCATTTTTGAATGACTACTGTGTGTTTTAGTAAAATAAGTGCCTTATAAAACAAAGAGGACAGTGTTGCCCAATAAAAAGATTTAAAAAAATGTACAATGATAATAATATCCCCTTTTTTTAATTCTAAGAAAATGTTTTCAATTCAATCACGCTTTTCTTTAGCCATCAGTTATTTGTTATCACTCCTCTCGACAACTCACCTATCCACAACCATTGCAGCGAATTTCCAATCGCTTATCAATTCCGCTTCGTCGTCAGCTTTGCGCATGCGCGCCGTTATGAATTGCAATTCTTTAAGAATTAAGTGTAAATCTTTGTGATTGCAGCCTATTGCAGTGTGGTGCTCCTCCACCGTTGTGGGTCGGCCAAAGCTACTGTAATATCCATCGCAAAAAAGAAATCGATTTCAATATATATAACTATCGATTCTTAAAACGACTTTTACTTACGCCGACGAACCGATGGCGGTTTGTGAGCCAGATATTGTATGACGGAAATCGTCATCGATATCGAGGACATTGGCTAGTAAGGATTTGGAAGAACGTTCCTTCAATTCCAGCTCTTTCATGCGATTGCTTAATAATATTGATTTGCGCGTGATCTTGCGACCAGGCCGACCCATGCGCAATATCCAGGGCAGCCATTGTAGGAAAACGGATTTGATCTGAGTAAAATAAAAATAGGCAAGTCTTTAGCACACCATTTTCTTTATATATGTGTACATATATTCTGACTTGCCCTGGTGGCACTTACCCACGGTGGCATCTCGTGTATATCCGCTGTGCGATGATGATAGTTGAGCACCACAACCGTTAGCACCACAGACGATGCAACCATGAACATGATACAGTTGAAATATGTACCTGAGTTTCGGTTTTTGAATAATGACAAACAAAAAAAAAAGAGAAAAGATATTTTTCAATATTAGTATTCCGTTTATTGGGTCTACAAAATGTTGCGCAACACTAAAAACGGAAGCTTTAAAAATTATAATTTACAATAAAAAAATAAAAAAAACAGTATTTACATTACGTTATTTATTTTGATATCATGATAAATAGAGTAGAATAGTTTGAGAATTCGATAGTGTGTTTATTTCGTGGCAAACAAATGCAGTGATTTATTGGATGCATTCGATACTTCACGATTTAGCTACGCATTTTACGGGGTTTCAAACATGCACTGGTTTTTTTTTATTTCATAAGCGTCTCACGTTTACAACAGGCATTGACATGCAGTTAAAGTCGGTCGATATTTACGTGTCATTCATGCATTATTCTAAATAAATTGATTCATGTTTTGGGTAAAAAAGTCAGCCATGTAGTCAAAACTATTGTGAATTTGGAAGGATTTGAAGGCATATGTGTAATATGAATTCAATAAAAATGGTTTATTATGCTACTTTATATTTATAAAATATTCTTTATCTCAGTTAAAAGCTTTGAAAGTTATTCCAGTCTTGTTTTACTAAAAAAAAAACGTTGTGTTTATTGCATTGTAAAGAAAATGTTTCACTATTGTACAAGCCAGTAAAGAGTTCCGGCTGTCAGTGTAAAGTTTCTGGCGAGAGCTTAAATACAAGATTATAAGAGCTCTTATACACGTTACATGTCCGTATATATATATATATATATATAGCAATATTATTATATCTCTGCTATATTAGTATATGATATTATTAACTAGTGATGAGCAACTAATGTATTTATAATTATTAAAGAAACTGATTTTTATTGTATGTTCAAGTTTTTAATTGGTTCAGAAATTAATAACAAGCTCTACATATCTTTAAGACTTATATTCCAAATGTCGACTATTTCATTTTGACTACTTGACTGTCTTTTAATTTTACAAAGCAATTAAAAGTTTAAAATAATTATTCATGCAGTAATAAAATAGAATCCATGTTTGTTTTTTTTTCTATTTACAAGCTTAATGTGAGTTGGTGATGATTTGATTGCTCTGGTAAAAAAATTATATTTCTTTTATTATTATATTAAATGTTGTTTTATATTTTTTTGAATGTTTTACTGCACTGGTTTATTGAAGAAATTGTTTATTGTATGCTTTCTGTATATATTTAATAATTGGTTGTTATTTTTAGTCATAGTTGTAATAATTGATTTAAACCGCTTTACGGTTTACGATTTACGACAATTTCTCATTATTTAGTCAGCTTTTGATACTTGGATGCGAGGAATTTTTGAACGTTCATTTTAATCAAGATATTTGTATATATATTATTGTATAACTTAAGGCATAGCTTGCATACGTGTATTGCATATGTATTTAGTTATCAGTGGGGGCGAGGATGGCGTGGGCGTGGCAAGCATCTAAAGCAAAGCACCCTCAGAAGCGTATTTTATGGCGTTGTTAGCTGGTATTCGTGTTAAAGTGATTATGGGTTAATATAATAGTCTTGCAGTGGGCATTATGATTTTGTCACGCACTTTGCACCAAAGAACGACATTGTCTGGCAGCTAAATATCTTAATGTTCTCTTGATTAAGACTACGATTAAGACTAAAACTTATAAAATGAGAGATATATGTCTATAAATTAATTAAAATGAGAAGACTATATTATGTACAGAAATTGTTATATTATTTTTTTCATTCAATTATTATCTGCCTTTCAGTTTTAATCATATTTTGCCGGAGAATCTGCAAGAGTATTTCAAGTTCGGCATGCCGAGGTTCACTATATTTGTTTCGGTTAGGTATAGCTTTCCTTGTGAACGCTATAGTTGCTTTTTTGCAGCATTTTACTTAACAAGATAATATAAAAAAAGAGGTTCAGCCAAAGTCTAAAGAAGCATATGATACGGTTGTTAGTTGTTGTTTTTGGGGTGGGGCGGGGAGTTTTGTTGGGTTTAGCTACGGCAGCCATAGGAAAATTTTGCTTTGTATTTGTTATCCTTTGGAGTTGTAATTCATGCTCTCATTATATTCAGTTTTTCAGTTTTTGTATTTTTTTTTACCTACTTTAAACGCACTGCAGAGCAGTCTGCAGTCGCACTAATTATTAAATTTTGTACAAGATATAATATTGATTTTTTAAATTTAGCCAGTTGATTTTTTAGTTTTGAAAACTTTTGTTTGCTACATTCGTATTTTTGGTTTTTTTTTTTAGCTAAAAGAGAAAAGAGTTTGGTTTTTTTTAAAGAGCGCTAAGAATTTGTCTGGAGTTGTTTTTAATTGTTTTTTTTTTTTTTTTTTCAAAATGATAAAGTATAACAATTACAAATAGTTGAGAATGTGTTTGTACTAGTACCTAGCAGCGGTACGGCCTCGCTCGTCTTTGTTATGACATTGCCGACCAATAAAGAGAAAACTGTTTGCGACAGCAGAATTGTAACACCTGCAAAAATATTTGGTTCGAAAACATTTTTTTTGTTTGATAAAATTGCAAAAGTTTGAGAAATCAGATTTAGCCAAAGGTTGAGAGTTTGAAGAGCGCTGTAATTATATTCGGTTGTCATGGGTTTAACGTAGGTTTAGCTGCCAAAAAGTTGTCGGTTTTTAAGATAAGATAAGAGAGATATATAGAAAGAGAGGTAAAGTGGAAGAGAGTTATAGAATCTGCTGACAGGAGCTGTGCATAGTTCTTATAGATCAGAGGGTTCCGTTCTTCAATATATATTAAAGATTTATAATATAGCTAATTAAAAACAAAAATAATCTCAGATCAGGATGGAAGAATTTAATTTATATTTTTTTGTCTTCAGAAAAAAATAATATTGTCTTGTATTATAAGTAGTTATATAAGTTTTAATTTAAACTCTGTAATTTGTTCTCTAATTATAAAACAAATTTACATTTTGCTTATGTAAGATATTTTAATGAAAATTTAAAAGTTTTTAAAAAAAAGAACTGACAATATTTTATTATTTTTTGTTTCGCTTTTATTTTATAAGTTCCCCTGATCTATTAACAGCTCATGTCAGTCAAAGTTTCTACAGTAAACATTTGCTAAATGATATTTTTTGGCTGAACCTTTTTTTTAAATATTATTTTTCTTTTGTTGTTCTGTAAGGGAATACGATATATTTTTTTTAAAATGCAAAGCCTGTGGGTGCTTGGCTCAAGTGATATGGTACCACATAGTACTATATTAGTATATTTACACAAGTATTTTAGCTAGGTTTTGTTGTTTTGTTTATTGTTAAGTTGTTATAATTGCGTTTTGTTATGGCAGTGCAATTTATTAAGTCAAAAAGGAACAGCAAGCGAATGCGACCTTACAAATTTTTGACCCATTTGCACAAACCAAACTAAACTCTTGATATTTGTTTTATACGAAATGATATTTTTTTTGTATTTTGTCTTTTAACTGTTGCAGCAAGAGTTTTTTCATGTCATATATGTATATATATATTATATATTGAATTGGTCAAAAAGGTTCTCGAGCAAAAAATATCATTCCGAGAAATGGGTCAAAAAGGTGTAATAGTAATAAATAGCTCAATGAATGCGTGAGAGTACGATTAAGGCGAATGTAGCATAAAAATATATAATTAAATTGTATGGAAATAGCTAGTTTTGATATAAGCAGGTGGATATGGTGGAGATTTAGTTTTGGAGTGTTTTTTATCTGTGGTTTTTTTAACTAAGCGGTACGAAATTTGCGATAACTGAGAAAATGTCTCATTGGAGAACATGGAACGAGTGGAACCGTTGGAACAGGTGGAACGAGTGGTACAGTGGTTGTACATATATAATATATATATATATATAATATGGTGATGCTATGCGTATGCAGTTAACGTTCAGTTAAACAAGGTGAGATGAAATGAGTGAGTGAGAGCGAAAAATTAAAAATGAAATAAGTACAAATCAAAGCTATTAGCAAAAATAGTTAAATAATACCATAAGAATAAAACATCTTTCTTTCTTTCATCTTCATCGTTCGGCGGCGTTGAGACATGATAATATGCAATAGGAATTATCGGCATTTATTTTCTTACAAAATTTTCACAATATTTCACAAGTATTTTCCCAAACTCACTTGTATTGAAATCTGTCTCATAAGTATCTTTTGTAATTACATTTTGAAGTTTGAAAGGAGTTACATAATTGCGAAATGGAAATAAGTACATTAGGTGTGTACTCTATTAAATATTTGAATAACTTGAATAATATTAATATTAGGAAGTTTGAATATATATATTTGTTGAATAATTACTAAACGAAGTTTTTGTTTTTATTTTTTATATTGAAGTGATGTGTTTTTATTTGAATGCAATAGAACTTGGTTGTAGCGGGGGTATTTGAATAGTTGTAATATTTTGAAATAGTTTTGTTTATAATCTAAGAGCAGCTTTATCTTTTATATATTTTGGAACTCAGCTTAAAAGCTGATTTTAGTGTTTCCTTATATTAATAATAATAAATAATTAGAAGTGTTTTAAATTCTTAAATGGGTAAAATTTAATTTGTTTGGTAAATTTTACAAATTATTTGAGTATATATTTTTAATTTGAATATATTTATTTTTTAAAAAAGTCTAAAACGGACGAGGAAAATTTCTGCAAAATTCAAATATTCAAGTATAAAATATAATTTATCTAAAAATATTATTTAAAAATAGAAACTTGGATATTTCTCAGATAAGTAGTTCTATTGCATCACCAAACGTGAAACAACACCAAATTTGAATTCAGGAAAAATTGAGTATTTTGTATATTGAAGTGAACTGGAAACATTGGCGTAGCTTTTCGATTATTTATATGTGCGGTTTCTGCTACTATATATTGAAGAATATCGTATAATTGTATGTCAGCCACGTGCCAATGGCAAGAAGAAGAAGTTAAAGAGAAAGTTAAGTTAGGAGTTTATAGATCAGAAGTGTTGGCAAGTAGATAACGATAGCATTTAAAAGATTTCTTGTTCGGTTTGACGTTGCTCATTTTAAGGATTTGCTGGGTTTCATTATTTATTCTTTTTTCTTGTGCTTTGGCATGGGGCAGACAGTGCCGTAGCGCTGAGCTTTGGTATGTTTACCGACATAAATTTTACTTTTCTATTATCTTTTTTATTTTTAAATAGCAAACAAAATATGTGGAAATATTGAAGAGCGAGAGAGAGAGACGGAGTGTTTATTTTTTTTTTTTTTTTTAAATAGAGATAGCAACATAATAATATGATCAACTAAGAAACGACGTCAATATCATATATATATATAGAGTATTTAAAGTTCAATTTTAGAACAAGATAGAGATAGTTAGTTAGTTGAGTTGGTTTAGTTTAGTTAGTAATTTAAAACTTGTTGTAATTAGTAAACATAGTACGAAGTACACAAATAACATTTAACAACTTTTGGCACTTTTGTTGACATGGGGGTTTTTTGTTTTTGTTAGACTAATACTTTATTTAAGTTAAGATTTGTTTTGGTTTTTTTTATTGGTTTTAATTAAGGATTATATATGCGAACAATTTAGCAATGTGTGTGAGTAATCATAATAGATATATATATATAACAACAATAACAATAATATTTATGAATATATATAGATATATATATATATTATATGTACGTATATATAAATCATATTAAGTAATTTGTTAATTAATGGTTTTTGTTTTTGGTTTTTTGTTTTGACAAATTTGAATATATATTTGCATTTTTATGTTTTTTAAATGCAATCGCTACCTAACAAGGGGATTGCATCAGATACTTGGGGCAATGTCTCAGCTACAAGGTTGAGAAACACTGTGAGCGATAGAAGAATTGTAACTCCTGAAACAAAAGAATTTTGTTTGATAAAATACAATTGAAAAAATGAGACAAGAAATTATAAGTTCTTGATAACGTATGTGTGTATTTGTTGTGACATAAATGAAACATAAAAAACAGACATATTCAGGGGCATTTTCACAAGTTGTAGTTGTAGTAGTTGTTGCTGTTATTGTTGTATTTGTTCAAGTGGTTCTAGTTGTTGTTACTGTTGTTGCATCGGTTAGTTGTGTTCAAGTTGTTGAGAAAGCGACTGAGTTTTTGGCGTGTTTTGCTTTTGCGTTGACCCGCTGCATTTCTTTAGTATTTTTTGTTCTCATTGTGGTTGATATATATATTTTTTTTGGCTGTTTTTTAGTATGTACTTTTAGTGGTTGCTTTGATATCAATCCGATTCTTAATGATATGTGTGCTTGCATGTGATGAGTATATGCTTTGTATATGCTTTGAAGTCATCATGAAACTCAAAATCATGGGGTAAGGGAGGGAGGGGTGGTCTGGGGTCTGTGGTTCCTTGGTACTGGGTCTCAACTCAAGCGATCGTAAAGTGAGGATTTCTTTGTCTGGGGTTATACAAATAATGCCAAACAGATGGGTTAAGCTTTTATCAAAGTTGATCATCTTATGGGGCTTTTTGTGAAAATTTGAGTCTATATAAAATCTATCTGAATATATTAAAATTTTAAAGAATTAACTTTTTTTAATCACTAGTCATATATCAATCCATATTGTACATTTTATCAGATAATATTTTGGAAAATATATTATTATTTTAGATTTTGGAACCACCAAAAACTTGTTTCTTTAAACGATTACATTGCAGATTTTCAATAATAATTTAAACTTTCCACTTGATAACCTGTTGCATCTAACCGAGAAGGGGGCGTTGTCAACTTGCGCACACTGACACCAGTACTAAACATTTTTGCACAAATTTTCACAAGACCCTTTGGAAAATAATGTTTTTTTACTTTGCTTTCATATCTTCAACTTGCTTTTTTTTTTTAGTTTGCTCAACTTTTCAAAAGCTTAATGGTGGTATAAGGTGCACATCCTTCCAACTTTTACCCATTACTTTGCGTTAAGAGAGGGCGCCGAGGTTGGCGGACTGCGCTGAGAAGTTCGCAAGTGGCAAGTGGCAAGTTTTTGCCGTTACTTAAATAAGTAAAATTTGTAAATTGAACTGCAGCTAGCGCTCGACTCGAACTATGCCTTGTCTTTGGAAATGAGTTTAGCGGTACGTGTCACCAATTTGCCACGCCCACACACAGGGCCAACATAGCACGCAGCATGCGGCTCATTTAATTTGGTACGTGTGGCCCCGGTTAAATGTCAGACCAATGGGCAATACTTGGAACTAAAATATCGCGCACTGCATGCAAATAATTTGGTTGTCCCTCAACGCTGTGGGTCGTTGTTGGAAAGGAAGGCTCGGGGGGGTTTTTTTTTGTTTGTTTTTTCATTTTATATACTTGTTAAAATATATATATGCATTTGTTTTACACATGACATAATATGGAACGCATGATGAGCGATACGATATTATGTGGAGTTGCAAGTCTACCATCTGGTCAAATGGATCTGCATAAATGCAAGTTCAAATGTTGCGCTTTGAGTTTGTTTTTCATTTTTAGTTTCAGTTTAGTTAAGTTCGTTTAGTTGGTTGGTTGGGGTTCTGTTTACAAGTCGGGAATTTACAGGTGCATAAATATGAGAATTTTTTTTTTACATATATATTTTTTTGTTTATATATTTGAGCAAGAAATAAGATTTACTTGAGTGAGTTTTTTTTTAATCATTTTTTTTGGGAGGTGTAGTTGTGTTGAATTTTTGTTTTTTTTTATGGTGCAAGTATAAGTTCTTGCCAAAACGAGATAGTTTGCGAGATTGAGATAGATATATATATATAGAGAGAGAGAGAGAAAGAAAGCGACAGCGTGAGTGAGAGTGAATGAGCAGATAAGTGTCTTTTGGTTTTTTGGCCAAGACTCAGTTGAGCTATGCTTCTTTTTATATTATTATTTATATATTTTTTTGTCTCAGCCTGGTTTGTGGCATGCGCTTTTCAGTTTTTCATTGTCGTTTAGTTGCGTTGAGATTTTTGCTAGTTTCTTGTGGTTGCTGTTGTGGTTCTTGTATTTAACGTGTGATTGTACTTACGTCGGTTCAATTGTGTGTGTGTAGGTGTGTGTCTGTGTTTTATTTACAGTTATGTTTATTTTCGGGCAATTTGCTTATTGCCCGCTTACAACTTAAAAGTATTTTAACTCAAATGTAAAATACTCGTATACCTACCAAAGAATCTACAAAGCATACAAATTCAAATTTGGCTTACGCTTATTATATACATGTTTAGTATTTCTAGTAGGTATATGTAGATAGATATGTTTTGTTATTTTATGTTTGCCTAACTATTTTTTTTTTTTTTAGTTATTTTTCCTCTCTACTTTACCAAGTATCAAAATGACATTTGGCTACGCTCTTTTTTTTGCTTTTCATATTTGTTGCTTTCAATACAAACCTTTTACCAATATATATATTTATATATTGCGTGTATTGCTGTTGTTGTTTTAATAATTTATAGGCTTGGTTGTTGTTGTGGTTCTTGTTGTCATATGCATAAAAAATCATAAAATCAGATGTATGTCTATGTCTTCATTTTTACATATTGTCAGGCTAACTGGTCAACTTTATTAAGTTAACTGAGCTACGATTTATTTTATTGCTGTTTGTTCTATTTCTCAATTGTCACAGTGATGGTCATGAAAATGTGAACACTCTCAAAATTTTTTCTATACTCTGCCTTTGTTTAAAGCAAAGCTCGTTGATGTTGCACTCACTGAGACTATTTAACGTCCTCTGTAAGGGGTTCTTTCTTCAGCTATTTTTATTTTTCTACAGACAACTTTCATTGCTATGATTCTGTTTGTTGTAGGCAGAGCCTTTTAATGACGTTTATGAAAAAAGCCTTGCCAAGAATGTGGCTGCTATGTTTTTATCATTTCTTTAACGTTTGATTACAGGAGAAAAATTCGTAGTTAATGTAACAGATAAAAAATAAAATAATATATTAAAATCTTGAAATACATAAATAAGTGAAATTATTTATTTCGAACTTTTGACATTTTTATATCGAGATTAAGCTACCTATCTTTCCAAATATTTTTTCTGTAACTTTAAAAAAATTGGCATCGTTTATTTTTTAATATTAAGACAATAACATATTCCCAAATACATATCCCAAACAATTGTAGCTTTACCATTTTTTCAGACTTGAACAAAAGTTTTCCTTAACTTGTCTTGCAGAGTCTATTCGTGCTTTACCCCAGCAGCGGTGTTCTATTTTCATGACCTTAGCCGTAGACTTATTGAAAATTGAAATTGAAATTTGCCCAATTTAATTGTTTGTTTATTCATGTTTTTGTCTGACTGTTTGTTGGCCCAGTTGATGGCAATTTTGTTGGTTAGTTGAATATTTGGTAGCGAAAAAAGGTTATTCGTTGGATTTTTCATGGTTTGTCTATATACAGTTCAGCTATATTTAGTATACATTTAACGAGTATATATATTTTTGCGTTTAATTGCGTTTAAAGGTTGCTAGGCTTTATAATTAGTTGATGATTTAATTGTTCAAGCAATAAATGCGACCTGCCTAATATGAAATTAAATATGATTGACTACTCATTAAGAGAAGCTTATATACATGATTTATTTAAATTTTAAATTTAGTTTGAAAAATAATAATTTTGCATTAGGCTAAGAAACACATAGAAACGAACTGAAAAGTGTAATAAATGATAGATTATATGAAAAACATAAATATCAGCTAGCGGCAAACACGTAGAGAAAACAAACGAACCGACAGAAACAACACAAACTGATAAAACTAAGTGGGGAACGGGATTAACATACGCTTTTTCAAACAGCAAATGGAAATGGAAAACGAAAAACTTTTCGTTGCGTTTCGGCTATGAAATTATGTGTTACGTGGTGTCTGGTTCAGTGATTACGTGGTTCGTGAACAGTGGTTCGTGTTTTGTGAGTCGTGAGTGTGGATTTTTTTTATGGTGCGTGTTTCAGTGTTGTTAAATACCAATTATGTCAGAGCTTTTGCTGCGCGCATATGTTTCTAGACTACTTCGATCAGCTGAGCAAAATTTTTAGTGATAAGTTGAAAAAAAGCTGGGATTAGAACAAAGCACGAGTTAAGAATAGTAAAAATATATAAAATTTAAAGTTGTCAGCTAGTTTAAGAGTAAGTACAAGAAGAAGATTAAGAAAACTTGCTGCAGCTGCATATTTTTCGGGGTACTTTACATTGTTAGACAGAAATAGATGGATAGATAGTTTGAGAGTTCTGTGAAGGTTTCTTTTATAGTTTTATTATTATTTTTGGAGGTGTTTTTGGTAGGTGTGTTGCTTGTGTCGGTTTTTTATATGGAGGCTATTGCAAAGGTCTATCCAAAAGTTCCGACGGAAAGATAAGTTTTTAGCTGGCTGGAACTGAAATATTTGTTATGTGGCACACAGTTAAAAGTCCAGAATTTAGAGTATTATCTATTAGCAAACAAACGTATAGAATTAAGAGATATATGTATATATTTATATATAGAGCAGATTTCATTCTCCATACGATTCACAGTGTGTGTTTGTGTTTATGAATTTAAGATCTAAATAATTGGTATTTTTTCTTGTTTCTGATTTGTTATCAAGATAGGTTTTTGTTTTGTTTTTTCTTGGTTTTCGTATTGTTTTCATTGCACTACTGTAGTAAAACTAATGACAACTAAAAACAGCATTTCGACATGATCTTTTCTGGGTTTATCGTAGTTTTTTTTACGGTTAGAGTACTTTTTTTTTTAAATAATTGTTAAATAAATAGCGTGTGTGTGTACCTATAAGAGGAACAGCATCCGACGTTGTCGGCATAGACTCAGCAACAAGGTTTAGAAATACTGTTAATGATAGTAGTATAGTTACGCCTGGAACAAGAGATACAATAAATACGTATATCAAAAAAACAATTTGAAATCAAATTAACTAAATGACTGAAAATTTAAAGACAAAAAGTAAATTATTAAAAATTTATGTATATATATTTGTAGCAAAATTTTTTCATTTAAGTTTTAGATTTGAAGTTTTTACTTAGTTTTGGTTTGGTTGGGTGATGTTTTTTTATAGAGGTAATTTCTTAAGGGATTTTACAACTTATGTTGTAGGTCTACAACTTTTAGTTAGCATGTTCAGAGTGTTGCCATTTACATGATTTAATTAAAATATTCAAGATCGAAGAAGTTGGGCAAAGGGCAACACTCCTATGTTTATTTATTAATTTACTGCACTTTAGAAATACTGGAAAAATAAAACATGCATTTTTTAAGTCTACACTAGCTTTAAAAGCAGCGTTCATAATATATTTAGGGTTTTTAGTTTACGAGCTTTATATAGGTAGTTAAATATTGTTTAAATCCAGCTAAGCCTCATTTCGCTACCGCTGCTTTACCTGACCAAAATTGTATATATTTTTATAAAAATATATATATATATATATATATTTTATATATATGCCCTAACTATATATACGTTATCGAATTTGATTTGTAGCACATTTATCTCACGCTGAAAAAACTTACAAAAATGTTTATATATATTTGGTCATATTTTTGGGGGGCAATCAGTGTTGTAAAATATTTTTTTGTTCGATCTCACTTTGGTGCAATTTGCATACTTACCCAGCGTTAATTTCTCGCCCGAATCCGGAGGCAATGTAAAGCCCAGCAGGGCCATCGATGATATTAGCACGCATGGTACAATTAAATTGAAAAAATAATATAAAGTACGTCGGCGTATTTGTATAGTAAAGGTGATATCGACATATGGTTCTGGGCAGCACTGGTAGACTATGGTATTCTTCTTTCCGGGCATGGCTGAACGATAAAACTCACGATTAGTAAATTTCGAATCAACCAAGTTGAATTACACATTGAGACACGAATACACATATATACAAATCTTTTTAGTTTTTGTTGCTCTTAAATTTTATATTTATATAATCTATATACAAAATGAAAATTTAATTAAGGCGGCAGCAAATTAAAAAATTCTATGAAGCAATTATGATAAAGCGCCAGGCTAAAAGTTTCTACTGAATATTTTTATATATACAAAATTAAAAAATTTAAATTATAATAATTTAATTGATTGTTGATTAGGTTTTAGGACAATGATTTTTAAGACATTTACACATGACAACGTTAAAAACAGTGAAATAAGCATTAGGTTTATGATGATTTTTACTAACCAAGCAAGTACCACTCGCCATTTGTTATGAAATCGGAAAGATCCCCTCCATCTTCGGAATTCAAAACCAAATCCAACTGATTTTTTTCAATATTTTTTTTTAAAATTTTTTTTCAAAAAAAATTTGTTTGCCGCAGACAAGCGAATTTTTTTTTTGTAGGTTGGGTATTGTTTTGAGTTTTTTCGGTTTTTTTTTTAATTGTTTGGAGAAAAAGAAATTTGACATTTTTAGTTTTTTTTAGTAATACGTTGGAGCATTTTTTAAGCCACGTGGAAACAACATTTATGTACATATAGAGCATGTGTTCAAGGTGTACGAGCGAGAGAGATAGCGAGCAAAAGAGAGAGCTTTACTTCATATATAAATATATATATATATATATAAATATATATATTTTTTTATTTTTTATATTTTATTAATCTTAAGGTTACTAGTAATTGCGTTTTTAGTGCAAAGAAACGTGGAAATAAAATTAAATTGTATGGAAAACCTCTTTTATTTATTTTTAATTTTTTGTTTGACTTCCACTAAGAGTCTTTACGTACGTCCAAAAATTTTCGGCTTAGTATCTTATATTCTTTTTGGGCGTGGTTTGACCTGCTAACATGCAAAATAGTTGAAACTGAAATTTTTCAGTGCTGCCACATGGGCGAAAAATTTCTAAAATTTCACACATGATTCCATTTCTATGCAGCTCGATTGTGTGCCGTGCCAGTGTTGGCAAACGCGAAGAAACTAACTGCTTGCACAGCTGACAGCACACAAAGGGGCGACCTGTGTTCTTTGTTATAACTCTTTTTAAGTGTTGGCCTAAAATATTCAATGACTAATTGAACATTTTAGCCTTGAGCACTTTTGACTTTTTGGTTTTGTAATTCGCAAAAACGCAAAGAACTGTTCGACGTGAGGGATATTTATAATAGAGAAAGAGATAGAAATAGAGAGAAATATACTAAATGTAAAATAAACTGAATATTGAGATAGAGAGATAGAGTTTGGAAAAGCATAAATGAAAGCGGGGAGAGAGTCTATTGACTCTTGGGTTTTTCTTTTTGTAAAAACGTCGAACTTCAGTAGCCTAAGCCTCAATATACCTATTTCCCTATTTTCCTGCCTATACCTAACCGATTTTCCTTTGTGCACGTGCACGTGTTTTTATTGTGCGTGTATAAGTTCCTTTTTATTTTTTGGTTTGTGTGTGTGGGTGTATATGTGTATATGTGTTAGCAAAAAGCGTGACGAATGTGAATATGCGATGCTGCACTGTAGCCGGAGTTTACTGTACTGCGTACTGTTAGCTCTTGTGACGTGTACTGTAACTGTTACTATAACTGTTACTGTAACTGTAACTGTAACTGTAGCTGTAGCTGTAGCTGTAGCTGTAACTGTAACTGTGTACTAAACACTTTACCTGATTTCCATCGTAAGTCCAACTACCGAATTTCATTTCGCAATGTTGGTCATCAAATGGGAACCACGTGATGTCTATCTTGCATGTGCTCTTGAAGATACCAGGGGGCACGTACAGACAACTGCCGTTATGTTTGACCACAATGTTGGTGTGATACGTGCCATCGAATCCCTCATCCGCGCTAAATTATTGTACAATATTGTTTAGGTATTATTCTATTTCTTTTTCTTTCTTTTTTTTTGAGGTTCTTTTCTATCGATTTATCTTTATTTTTTTTGTTATTGATCATATATTTTTTGTTTTTATTATTTAATTATTTTCATAATTTGTTATATATATTTTCTTGCATTTATATAGTTTTCTTTTGTTTTTTTTTATCATATGCGCATTCTATTTTCCTTTTTTTTTTTTGACTAATAAAAAAAATAGGTTTTTTGGATATGGCTCTAATAGAGCTGGGGGCTAGGAGAGTTGTGTTTTGTTTAGTGTAGCTAGGATAGTAAAGCTCAGGATTTTCTATGCTAGGTTCAGGTTGTAAATTTGTATTGTTGTGTTTGGTCTTATACTATATATATAATAAATACACTACTCCATAATATTTTCTAGCATTTTTAATGCTAAGTTACGTCCAATTAAAGTTAATATATAATACTTAGTGTGGATTTAAATAAATTGATATAAAGAACTTAATATAATTATGTGTTTTTTCTGAAGAAACTTATTTGAATGTAACCTAAGGTATTTATAGTCTTATATATACAATTTATACAAAAATATTATACAAAAATTTCGTTTGCTTCGCAAATTTTATTATGTCCCAAAAATTACGTAAACTATTGTATTTATTTGTGTTTATACACTAGGAGAAATAGGTGGCATTCAAACCAATTGAATTGCATTTCAAGCAAAGAACTTTATACTTTAGTATTTGGAATAGGACCTAATTTAAGAAATTCGTGCATGGGCTAAGAAATATTTGACTTTGATTGATTCGGGTTTTTACAGATTTTACGTTAAATTTATGGTAATTTCTCTAAGTGTATTTGTATTGTTTATTTTGTGTTCATATTTTCCATTTATAGTATGGTCCAAATGGCATTTCTATTGTCAGCACTTTTTGGCTAAGCAAATGAAATCTGTTAGATACAATATCTGTATCTAACAACATGCTGTATCCTGCATCTGTGCGTGTATGAGCATATGCAAATTGGGACTAAACAAATTTGTGACCATGTGTGTGTGTGCTAAAGTCAAAGCCAGATACAAGTGGCCTGCAACCATATAATCTGTATATATATGCATATAAATATATATGTAGAACGATATACGAGCATTTCCATCTCTTGCATTGCAATAAAATGCAATTACTTTTATTTTAGGGGGCGGGTGACGGGCGTTGGTCGAAAACTGTTGCGCAAACATTTTGTACGCAATTTGCATAGATATTTTGAGTTACGAGCTGTTTGCTGTCATTTGGGGTACTTTTTGCGGTCCACGTGACGTATACGCAATTTGTGAGGCACACACACCCACACAGAGACACGCTTTAAATCATGGCTGTATCGTGATTTTGCGGTTATAGTGCGCGTTTAATTGACGGCACATACCACCTGTGTCTGTGGGCGTTTGGGCGTGGCCAGTTGCCAGCTTACAATCTATTGTTGTTGCAATTAAGTGGAATTTGTGCCCCGATTAGCGGCTGCTGTAATTTCGGTTCAACATGAACAAGGCACATTGGCTGACACACATCTGCTGTCCATTCGGGCTTGAGAGATTGTGGTCAGAGTGCTGGCAGGTGTGCCAACAACAACAACAGCAACAATAAACACAACAACAACAGAAACGGAAACTACAACAGTAATAATTTCGCTAATTGAAGCAACATTCGCCACATTGTGATCATAATTCAGAAGTTCCTATCGTGCCACAAACAAAGATACCTTAACAAACAAATGAAGACAAAATATAATTAGGTGAATCCGAAAAATACAAATTGATATAGACTTTATAAGTCTATAATCTGTAGTTTTAAATTTTTTTTTTAATAATTATTAAATTAAGGACATCATGAGATAAATTGTGTTAATTACAAAAATTGATTTAGTTTTGCTGAAGTTACAGCAGTTCTGGTCCTATATAAAAGTTTACACTTTTTGTTAATTTTGCTATCAAATCAACAATCCAATTGATTACTCAAACGCTAAAACGTAAATTTTTCATATAACTCTGTTATCAGTTAATGCAGAAACCTTCATCACTCACTTATTTCACAGGCCCATTCATTTGGCCTGGCCAATATCAATTTTTTACATTTAAATTGCGACGTACATTTTAATATTTAAAAGTGAAAGATTTGGCAGCGTGTGGATTAGCCACAGGCCTCTCGCTTGGCCTTGGCGCTCAAAACGAATAAATAAAATCATTGCCAGGGCATTATTAAAATTGATGTTGGTCTGTTTCCGACTGGACCAACTGGAGAGCAGAGCGCAGAGCGTGCGAGCGTCGAGAAATGGCCTACGCCTCAGTTGGCTAAGCCGCAACCGCTGTCAATCTCATTTTGGTGCTGAGGCCGGCAAAGGTCGCTTTTCTCTCTCTCTCTCTCTCTCTCTCTCTCTCTCTCTTTAGCGACTTACTTATACACTTTCACATGCTTTGTAATCTGTTTACGGCATTTACCAGATAACATTGCAATTAATGTGAAAGCTTTTCGCTGCGAGTTTGCCTTCTTGATGCCCTCACAAAAGGGCATTATGAATTTGCTATGAAGTGTATTACATATGGCTGCCATTAAGAAGAATTTTTTTGGGTGAGGTATAATTCGCCTGCACTTAACACTCTATTTTAAGCTGCCCTTAATAGTTTCTTTACATCCGATACTATGCTCATTTGTGGTTTCTATTTCTGTTTTGAAAAGGTTATTGTTTTAAATATTTCAGCTGTTTTCAATTAACTGTTTCCAAGAATGATCAAATGGAAATAATTTGCTGTTTCATATAATTTTTCCTCTTAAATTTTTTCCACTTAATAAGCCTTACCTTAATTAAGGGTATTTACATTTCATCAATCTGCCTAAGTTCGTTTATATTGACCTTCTTGTTTCTTTTTACTTTCCTTATGGCATTGGTAAGTCCACCAGTGCGTAAAAAGTATCTCAATTAAACATCTTTTGGATTGAGATTCGTTGAACGCACATTGAAATCAGCATAAATAAAATTACAAAAATTCCAAGCTGGGCAGATTGATGTGCCGAAGGCGTTGATGGGTTTCTACACAAAAAAGAAAAGAAAAACATCCCCAAGGCCAATACATATACAAGCTGAAAGCAGATGTGTGTATCTGTATCTGCAACCGTAACCGTAACTGTCTCTGCAAATCTATTTCTATATATTGCTGTCTGTATCTGTATCTGTATCTGTATCTGTAAGCTTGGTCGTCTTGCTATTGATCTAAATGATGGCCGCACATTAGCAGCGCAGTCGACGCATACAAATTAGGCTATGTTGGCCCAGCGTTTGTTCTGGCCATGGCCAAGTCGCAAAAAGAAAGCTGAATTAATAAATTAAACCAAATGAAAGTCAGTCATCGATGTGTTCTCAGTAACGTTTTGCGCCAGCAAAACGCCAAAACGTGTTCAGACTTTCGATACATTAAGATTGGCCTTAAATAGCCATTCATTTAAATGCGAGCGAAATTAACGTGATTTCATTTTATGGAACTGCCCTGATATTTCAGTATGCTGCCGCCAACTACTCACCCAGCACGACATCGTCCTGTGCAAGTTCATTAGTAAATAAAGTTGACAGCCAAAAGGCTGCTTCGTGCGTGTACTGCCACGCCCAGTATTGTGGCTCTCTATACTTTGATTTCCCCCGGCTAATCAATATGGAATATCGTAGGCCCCTTTGCATAGCCACTGTGCCGGAACTTAGCGTAGGCCTTGGCGGCATTGTCAAGCAGCTCGCGTTGTCTACAGCTATACCGTAATCAACACCGGATGCTGCGTGCCATGGAAATTAAAGCCCGCCCTACGTGTGGCTACGTGCGGACCATATCTTAGACAAGCTCTCGGCTTGGCTTTTAAGCCTTTTGTTCTCAACTGACAGTTAAACTCCATTTACGGCACACATTTCGTAATCGTGGCGTCAAATAGGGCGTGAATTAGGGCGTCCACTACAGTGCAATTAGCCCCGAAAAACTAGACACAACTGCACCTGGGCCAGGTGCATTTTAGTCACAATTCGTGCAGCTGCCATATTTGTCTTCATTTGTGTGTGCCCCAACACCCTCCGAGCACCTCCGTCCAATGGAACATTATGCTCAACATTTATATTCGGCTTTACGCGCTTTTTAGATCTCTGCTGGAACCAAGGGGATTTGTGGCATTTAAGTAGTTTTTAGCCTGCAGTTGGTTGCGTTTTTTCGCCTTTTTTGGCATTTAAGTTATGGCTTAAAATGTTTCAGTTCATCTGGCTGCTTAAATAACGTGGCATAAAAGCTTTTTACAACCAGCTTCAGCTCAAAAGTATGTTATGGTTTCTTTTGCTGACAGCGCGCTAAAGTTAATAAAATAAATTGTGGAAATCTACTTTGTAGAAAACATGAAAAGCGTTCCAAAATGCTACACAAAGTGAAAATTAATGAAAGCTGAACGCTTTCGTGGTAGTAAATGCCTTTTAAATATACTTTGTAATATGAATGCACTTAAAATATGCGGAAAAGTATATTCGCAAGTCAGCAGTATTTGTTAAACATTTACGATTGACGCACTACAACGAATTAACAAAATTGAATAATTTCGATAGCACAAATTCTCTTGAAATTTGCTTGAAATATTTTATATCAGTATATCATAATGTATTTTTTTATTATATTTTGTATGCATTCGATATTATAAATGGTATTAAAAAAGTATTATTAGAATTGGACCTTTTCATGATAAATCGATTGTACATGGTCATGATTTGACGTCTTAATTGATTCTGTATCAAATTTTTTTTATATATTTGAAAATAAAATTTATTTGAATTTCTTGATAAAAAAGGAGGTAATCATTTTCAGGAAAACTTTGTTTGCTATATTGTGAATAAACTCGTATAAATAAATGTAGGAATTATTTCAAACCAGAACTTCTTTGATTTGTAATATATTTTATTGGTTTATCAATCAACAAAAAACCATAAGCTTTAGACCAAAGAACAATGTTTTTTTTTGTTTTGCTGAGATAATTCATCAAGCCCATTCACGCACACACAAATACTTGAATGTGTGTGTAGTATTTTTAACTGCAACTGTAAATTTAAGCTATGCTGACATGCAACTAAGCTGAGCTTACAACAAAACTTAAACAAACTTACTTAAACTAACTTAATGACACAACAAATGATGCGATTCGGTTTAGTTGATGTCAATTCAATTCTGTCGGATAAATACATGGTGATTGTCTGTGTGCTGCATCATTAGATGCAATTGTCTAGAGACATAAGACATTATTTGGCGACATATATAAATAGAGATACACATAAATAAAGGATTAACAATGGAATAGATAATGGCGACACATAATATATACATGTAAATGTATAAACATGTGTGTGTTTGAGTGGTTATAGATGGGTTAGTTATAACTGAACATTGACTAACATAGAAATATTTATTGTTATAGACACAGTGAAACACAGCTAGAACGTACAATAGCACACACATAAAAACAATGATAACAATTGATTACTTGGTTAATAGGTAAACACACACTCGCGCAGACACACACACAAAAACACACACACGCACAATCACACACAGAGACATACTGAGTATATTCTGTGCTAGCAACGCCAATGAGTGGATTGAAAATGATAAGGTATTGTAATTATTGTGCGGATATTTCAATTGTTTTTTGTCAATTATCAGAAATACTGAACTAGAGAGGATAGTAATGCTTCAAGAAGGAATTAACTCGTCAACAAATTGTAGTTACAATAATACCCTGTTAGTTTACAAATGATCATTGAGCGCAGTTAAATATGTTAAAGTTATATGTACGAGACAGTGGAAGATGTAAATAATATATATATATATATATATATATATATATATANNNATATATATATATATATATATATATATATATATATATATATATATATATATATATATATATATATGAATTTATTTAAAAAAAATTGATGTATGTCTTTTACGCTGACCTAAACTCTGATATTCTTTGGCATTTGTATTTCAATGTTAATTCTTTTAGACTAAGTACAGGGTATATTTAAGACAATCACTTTAAACTATTGTTAGTTTCATGTGGGCGAGGCGTAATTAGCGTTGAAGCTACGTTACTTTTTGTAAAGTTTATTTTTTATTTAATTGTTTTTTATATATATCAACTAGACACAAATACAGACATACAATAGACACACACACACATATAAAGTAGATATAAGATATGGTTGGTTATATTTGGATTGATATATGAGGCATGTTTGTTTGTATGTTTCGATTCATGGACTAAGTGAAAGCGAATGGAAATAAAGTTTTGCGCAGAAATTTGTACTTATTGTTGAGTGATTGATACGTGAATTAGGCAAAAGTTGGTCTGCATTTGAAGCGTGATTGGAATATAAGCATTTGGCGTACAATTCTTTGATGAGCTGTCCAAGAAAATAAAATAAAGGCACAGAGACAGAAATAAATAAGGGAAATAGCAGTAAAAGCTTACTATTTGGCCTGAATAAGGTTAAGCCAATGCAGGCTAGTAATTGAGCACGTTTTACGCAATTATTGCAGAGCTGTGCCTGGAAAATGTTCGGATAACTTGGTTAATAGAAAGCCTTACACAAGGTAACAGAATGGTGTGTTATAAAGGGGAGATTGATTTTAAAGATAATCTTTGCAATATCTTGCGAGAAGAAATTAAACGTTTTCGTCTTTATTCGCAATACTTGTTAGTAGTTCAAAGAAATCAACTACTTTTTACAAAGAGACTCCCGATTTGAAGAAATAAAATTTAAATAAAATATAGCAACAAATGTTTGTATAATTCCGATATTTTAAATTTCGCTTAGAAGTATTATTTTTTAATATGTTTGGATAGCTCACGTAAGCATCGGCTTGCCGAGCAACTTGTTTTAAGAATTTCCATTTTTCTTAGGATGTGTCTACTCTGAAGTACTTTGTTAATGTGTAGAATTAAATGTTTTACTTTCGCTTTAATTATGAAAATGTTTGCTTTGAGCAAAGCTGCGCTTAAGCTTATTGTTTTTTAGTCTAACTAAAGTGTTAAGTGACTTAAATATGTATGAAGCACTTTAAGTATGTTTTATATAATTTTGTTAGTATTTATATATTTAATAAAATATGTTGTGTGGGTGTGGTGTGAGTGGTTTGGTGTGGGATGTGGGTAAGCAAATAACAAAATTGTGGGAATAGTATTTATTAGAAGTGCCAACAAGTCGAAATTTTTGTTGAGACACTTGGCATTTAATAGGTATTAGGTATTGGGTATTAGGTTTATGATATATATATTTTTTTTTCTTTTTTTTGTTTTGTCTTTAATTTATTTATAAATGCGTTTTTATTTAGTTGTTGTTTAGTACGAGGGATTTGATTTCTCATGCACAATACTTGAAAATCTATTTTGCCATTGACTTTTGTGTTTTTTGCAAGCTACAACAAATACGAGTATAACAAAAAACATTGTTTCTCTTTTATGTATATATTTTAAAATTTGGCCAAATAAATTCAAGTACTGAACGTCTAACCAGATATATTACACCAGCTTATTGTTGAACAATTTCTTATGTTGGTTATTGTCTCTATTGATATATATATATATATATTTTTGTATCTGAACTAAGTACTGTGAGCAAAGAGTAAACAATATGCTACGTATACACAGACTATACATATATTTATATATACATATATAAATATATATTTTATTGAAATGCATATGGAGCAGACCACATGATATATAACGATCTGTTGAGTTATGAGAGAATTGGGATCTTTGGTATCGATTGTTTCGAACAAACTACTTGCATAATATTCTGGTTAAACAAAGTGTTTAAAATTCATGGAGTTTAGTCTGAGTAATTATTTAGTTTCTTCACTGTTTGGTTTAGATTTGTATTAAAGCTGTGATTAGCTATTATTATTTGATTAGATTAAATGTTAAAGATTATAGATATGTACGTTCGGTTAGCATTACGAATCCAATTACAATGTGAGGCCCACATCAACGGCAAGCTGACAATGTACAGTCCCACTAGAACACCACTGCGTGTAAACTACTCTTATTTGAAGTAAACAATATTTTCTTGTTTGCTTTAAAATAAAATTGATTTTTTTTTCGATTTTTTGTTTTGAATTTTTAGTCGTTTGTTTAACATAAACATTGAAAGCAAATCAAAATTTTGTCGGGTAACGTTTGAACACAAATACAAATAACTAAGTCAAACATAAACAAAAGCATAGTCATTATGTTTAAGTTTCGGCTTAGCCTTTAATAATAGACACACACAAACAATAGCGAGTGGATATGATACGTCAGGTATAAATATGGTTTATATTATATATATATTTTCTATAACATGTTTACGCTTAGGCAAACAAAAAGAAAAACTAATCTCATAACTATATATTCAGCTATAATTACAAAAAAAATATATGAACAACATTCAATATATGATCGAATATGAATTGCAGGAGCAATGGAAATTTATTCAGCATTGATTTATTAGTTGTTTGCAATATTTGAATAATAAAGGAAAATCATTTTCCTTTTTATTTTTGTTGTTGTTTTTTTTTTTTATATGTATACAATAATACAGTTCGCAAGCTAAATATTAGATGAATGAGATAGGCGCACTTTAAATTAAATTTAAATTGCAGTTTGAAAAGACGGAGTTCAAATATAACTTTAATGTCCATATTTCAAGCTCTACTGATCACATTTTTATGTAAATAACTTTTTTTCTTCTTAATATTGTGAATATTTTTTTTAAATCTCCATCGCTCCTATTTAAAGAAAATATAGTCTATAGCTGATTAATCTATAACGTATAGACTAAAAACTAGCGAAAAAGAACGCAAAAGCATTTCGTTTTAACAACTAAAGTGCACAAACCACTACAATAATCAATTTTTATTAAAATATATAATATAACTTAAAACGAAAATAGTATTGTAGCACTAAAAATTAAATTTGTTAACAATTATCATAGGATTATCATAGAATAAGTTATAACTATCATCTGGCTGATATATGATGTGCTTATTAAAACTGTTATACACACTTACCATTGATTTTATATTATGGTAAAATATATATTTGTGCTTGATTTCGGTTAAGTATATCTCTTTTTTTTATACCTAAACAACAGCCTTATGTGACTGTTAACACTTTAGCTCTACGTAGCGCATAATTAATAATTAATTTTTTCTCTGATCATTTATCGGATTTATCGGGCGTTATTTTATTAGTTAGTTGTGGCCGTGGCCTTGGTGAAAGGACCCGCAAACTGGACACTTGGGGTCACTTACCTATTGTACATGAGCACATCGGGTTTCCACAGTTTATTGGGCGTGATGCGTAAATCTTTGACGCCGCCATATTCCGTTTCGTTCCAGCGTAAATTGTAATCGTTCCATTCCTGTTAGCATACATGAAAATGTTTTAGTAACGATAAAATACTTGCACATCACTAGAGCCTAGTTTCAAATAAAAAACAAAATATGACTAATATTTAAATAATAAAGCGACGTGATGTGAGACAAAAGACACACAGAAACTATAACTATATGCTCTATATGGAAATGAAACTATTTAATGCTTAGCACATGCACAAACAGGCAGAGTGCACAAGCGTGCTATGTTACGTGACTGTTAAGTCTCTGTTAATTTCTATGGCAAGCTGTTGCTTTGATACAAAACACATACTTAAATAAAATAAATATACTACAACTTGACGGAATAATTGAAGTTAAGTTCTTGCAGTTGGCCGCACAGCAGACATACAGCTACATACCCACAAACACACACACACACGCACACGCACACACTTGGCAAGTTTTATCAACATTTCGTTTGCTATTTTTATTCTTTGCAAAGGGTATTTTCAGTTTGTTATGAAAATTGTAACCCATGGAAAAAGCATTTTTTATCCCATGACAGTCAGATAAAAATACACTTTTTTGTTTTTTATAAAATTTCAACTAAACTTAACGAAAGAAAGTATTATTATGCTATTAACAAACTTAAAAATTATTATCAATATCGGCAAACTATATTATATAGTTCGCATCGATACAAATGGTCATAAGTTGAGTTTTTGTATAAAAAGCATTTGCTGCTATATGTTTGCAAGAGTATTTAAAATTCGGCACATTGAAAGTAACTGCACGCTGTAGTTGCTATTGTCACCCGAACGCGACTGCGGCTGCCTGATCCTGCCACATTCCATCCTGCAGTGTCCTGACTTGCGTCGCTCTGTCTTTTGCCTCAGGACCAGCAGCAGAGGAGCAGCAGGAGGGCAGTGGCAGAGGAGACACGGGACTAGGCTCTCTCTGGCAGTGCTTTGTGTCATTTTGCGGTTGACTGTTTGCCGTTGTCACTTTGTTCTTGTTGTTGTTGCTGCTGCTCCGTTGCTGCCACACACACACACAGAGAGAACTTGGAACTCGCGCTTTGCGTTTTGCGGCCTCGCCTACAAGTGGTTCTTGTCATAAAAGCGGTAAAGTTTTTCCTCTAGTTTTCCTCTTGGTTATTTTAGATTTTGTTGTCGCTGCTGTGCCTTATAATTTACACACACACGCACATACATTAGTGGCATTTTTAGAGCAAGCAATTGTCTAGCTGCCTCTTTGCAACAAATCCCTTTTTAAATCACAAAAAATTTAATTACATGCCATGACATTGCATTAAAATATATACATATGTACATGGATATATGTATATAAATATATTTTCTCATAAAGACTACACGTTGGCGACGTCTGCTTGACTTTAAAGACTTTATGTTTAGTACTATTATTGTGTGTGGTTTTATGACAGTTGTAAAAACAGATGACGGTACACTATCACACGCAGAAATATGACCATTTTTTTTGTATAAAACTTCGCACATCAAACTCTCCAGAAAATTGTACCAAGAATTACGCCATTATGTGGCATAGTTGGGCTGGATTTTAATACCTCTCACAGTGGCAATTAGTTTTGAAAATATCGTTGTGGCTCTTCAAACATTGGTCACGGTTTGTTATTGTAGGTTTGTGATTTTGAAAACGTTTGCAATTTTAATTGGGCTGGTTTGATATTGATATAAAATGGTGTTTCTTCCAAATAAGCGGCTTGGGCATTCGACAAAAACAAATTTTAAATTTCACCATTTCTTATAATTTTAGGGCTATTGCTTAGAATAAATTTTTTTTATATTAATGTTTTTATTTCCGAATGTTGTTTTCTGTTAGAATTTTTTTATTTTAAATCGTTTTAACATTAAAAGATTTCTTTCATCGCTCAAAATACATTTTTAAATAAATTAATGTTATAATTTCATTCGTTCTAAATCAGTAATGTCGCTCATGGTGTCATAAAATGAGGTAAATTGTAGTTTTTTAACATCAATTACTTGTTGTATATTAAGACAATATTCTGAATTGAAATTCCGTTCCAATTCCATTCGTTCAAATTCATTTCAAAATGCTTCCGGTGTTCCATTTCTGTTTGATTTGTGGCAGTGCCTGACACCTTTAGATACCCAAAAGTTACTCGTATTTAGCCATGTAGCATGCCACAATTTTTGATGAAACTATCCAACCAGCCAGCAACCGTTCGGCCCCCTCTTCGCCCGTCTGGCAGAGCGAGAGGGACAATCCATTTGAGTCGTGTAGATTTGCCGGCTGTCCTTCGGTGTGCAACATTTAAATTACAACTGTTGCTGGGAATTGACAAACATTTTGGGGACATTTCAAACTGTCAGTTAATAAATGACGCATAAGCCATCAATCAAATTGGCAATTGGAATGCTTAAAACAAAAAACCAGCAACAAAACGTTGCTAGGAATCACAATTTTGGGGCTTTTTTTGTTTGTTTGTTTTTGGTAATGGCCAATCGGAAAATTACAAATTACAGGCCACATATAACATATGGCGCGGATCTTGCCTTAATTGTTGAAAGTTGGGACTACAATAAAGAGACGGGGTGGGGCGGGGCGATTGCTGTTTTCGAATCCCTGTGTTGAATAAATAATTTAATTAATTTCGTAAATTGACAGGGCTTGACGAGTGTTTCAACAAGCCCAATGCCGGATATATGCTTTGATGAGGATTGCATGAAAATATCATGTAAAATTTATCCATTGCGTTTCCGTTCAATGATGCGCATGTTTATCATTTTTTTTTATTACACCCTCACACACAAAAACACACACTCACTCTCTCACATACACAAGTGTCACATGCATCGTAAATATTATGTAACAAATATATATGTATCAATTTATATTGAAGACATGCACTACGTATTAAAAATTTCAATGTTTGTGTGTTTTCTGCACCATGCAAGCTCAGAAAATTGGTTTCTTTGATCATGCTAACTTTGTTGTTGTTTTTCACTTGTTGTTGTTGTTACTGTTTAGAGTTATTGTTGTTTAGTGTTTCGAACATAGTTTATGTGTTTGGTTTTTAGTTGCTCTTAAAAAATGTCAAAAAAAAACAAAAATATCTATATTAAAAACTATAAATAAATTGTATATAAGACCCCCGGTAGATCTAAAATCATAATAAAGTATTTGTAAAAGCGCTTATAGCTACATAAAAATTTATTTCAAAACTAAATAGTAGAAGAATAAAATAGGAAATCAAACTGCAATATGCTTTAACTAGTTAAAGAGTTTAAAATATGTTTTCTTTTCTTCTTCTTTTTTTTCTTGTAGTTAATGTGTAATAATGTATATATATATATATTTAATAAAGCGCATGGATTTAAATATTTATAATTAAGTTCAATTGTATTTAAGGCATGAGATTTAAATAATTTATCACACACGTTCTAAGCCACGCAGTCAAGCTAAAAAGTTGGATCAGATTGTTTAACATTATAGAGAGGGAGAGAGTATATTATTATAGAGACAGAGAGAGAGAGTAGTAGTTGATAGTTGAAAAAATTGAAGCTTTACAAAAAGTTGGGAGTTCAAAGTATATGTAGAAAAGTTGATAAAAACGTTTCGGGAACCATTACGAATTCCCAGTAGTTGTTATTTAAAGATAGTTAAAGTCGAAGAATATTGGGTCTATAAACATTGAGTGCTATTCGTACAACTCTTAGCATAGGGTATGGCCGAGTGTGTGTATAAATTATGAGCAGGCAAAAACACTTCATTAGCTATGCCTAGCAGACAGACTAACTATATACGATCCAATATATATATGTATATATACATATATTAAGAGCTGCTCAGCATAGCTAACAAACGGTTTGTTTGTACTATTTATGATATGGTATTTAAAGCATATGATTATTAAATGGCACTATATTTAACGTTTTTATGTTTAAATGACTTTTGAGTTTTAGTTGAAACTTACCAACGAAAGCCAAAGATTCGTTATAAGTAGTTGATTTTTCTCGTCCTACAAACGCATTTTATAATTTTTTTTACAACAACGTAAGACGTGAAATTAATAAACCCAAAAACAAAGTAAAGTATCCAAAAAAGGAAGAAAAAATTAAGGTTAATCAAAGGCAAAAGTTAAAAAGAGCAGAGCATGATAATAGAAAGTTTTTATATATATTTGTTTTATGAGTTTACAAGAGGGGGGGTTTTTTCGTATATATTTTTCTTCTTTTTATATTTATAGCGTTTGTATTTATGGCGTATTTTTGTAAGATTTTTGTTTTTGTATATTATAAGTATTTGCTCTGCACTCGACTCGATTTGGCTTTAATGTGCTTATTTAAGGCATTTCTTTAATGTTTTTCGCGGCAAATAACAGTTTTATAATAGTTTTTTAGCTATGTGAAGCGTAATATTAGATTAGCTTTAAGTTAAGAATGTAATTTTAATGTGATTTATTTTTTAGATGGAATGCTTAAAAATCCTTTGCTTGTGTTCAGCTTATGTGCAACATATAACAGTTGTATAACAGTGCTTTCAGCTGGGTAAAGCGCAATTTTAAACAAAGGTTTTGCGAATTTTGTGTGTTCAATCTCGGCAGTTGTGTATATACATATATACATATATATAAATATATATGTTTGTGTGTGTTTGTATAAAAGTCCGTTAACTGGATGAAACGCCGCAATTTCAAATTAAATTTGAGTTATGAATTGGATTTTGTACGTTTTCCTTTAGAAATCGAGTAAATGCCCTTGTAATTAGCTTGTCGTAGGCACAAAGACCTAATCAAATAACACAAAACGTATAGAAATACTATCAAAAACTTTGTTGGCTCACACAAAGCTGGCCAAAAGCTGGGCCCGAACGGCTTGTCCTTGTGCTGCAACAAAATTCAATACTCAATTTGATGCTGCTGGTTGAGGCATAGGCAGAGTTGTCCTTTGTGTCCATTGTGCCAATTTGCTTAGCATCTTATCGGATGTGGGCATGTCTGTGCAATAAAAACTTTCAACTGGCCAGAGTAGGTATCAAAACCCATTTATCTTTATACAAATTTTAATTAAAGATATTTCATGCTGGCCTATTGTCAGTCAAACGGACAGACAGGGTCGATTTTCTGTAGGGCTGCATGGCTGAAAATTTAATATGTAGTTCAAGATGGTTGCCGCAATTGTCGTTTGTCGTTAGTCGTTTGTAATGCAGATGAAGTTAACCCCCGCACCTCTCCCATTGCCTTGGGCCGTTGTCACTGCCTTTTTCATTGGCCAACACACACACACATACAAAGCTGACATCTGCATATGAAAGCCAAACGTTGAGGTGACTTCTGTCATTAATAACTTGCTAGTGTAAACAAAAACAAAAAACAAGTAACCAAAAAACAACAAACGAAAATGGAAAATCGTTGTGGCCCAACAACAGCAGCAACAACAGCCAAATTTTGGCCCAGTTAGTGCCTGACAGCAGCTGCAGTAACGACTTGAGCCATTAAAAGATACACGGCAGAGGCGTTGGGAGCTGCGGGGCAACCTGACAGCCGTTTGGTTCAGGATGTTTCGGAACTGCTGCTGTAATGATATGCAGGAGAGCAGCCAGCAATTGGAAGAGTGGGGGGAGCCTCCGCTCAGTTTTGGGCCACTTAACGTTTTTGGTAAGCCAATATGAGGAGCACTTCCTCTCGACATCAAATGCCATAACGTCTATATATATGCGCGCGCCTGTGATATGTGTTATGTGATATTTGCTGTTGACACCTTATAAAAATGGCGGTTTTGTGCAAATTTCATGTTTATGACAGGCAGTTTGCTAAGCGCACTTCCGCAAGGGGTACCCTCCTCACAAACACACACACACACACACAGGCACACGCAGTTGTGACTGAGTTGAGGTGCCGGCACGTCTCGAAGCGCCTTGAAACTGTTGACGATGCCAACATCGGCGCATACTAATGATATTTTTTTCTGAGGAGAATTTCTTTTTATTTTTGCGTTGTGCCTTAATAAGGGGTATCTGAGTCCAGTATGTTTCTTTGCATTGCATTGAATATATACATTCAAAAAAATAAGATGAACTTGGTTAAAAAAAGCGCATTCAAACGCAAAGTTTTTCCTGAACTTAGGAAACGTCGCAAAATTTTCTTTTTTAAAAAAACTGAATCAACAGTAGATTTAATATGTTTAAAATAGGTTTGTTTTCAAAAAAGAAACCTTCTGTCATTAAAAAAAATTTTTATTCGTATTCTTTGTTAGAACATAAAGGTTATTCTTGACGTCTGATTCTGATTCTGTATCGATATTGTATACAACAAAATCGTTAAGGTCGTGAATTTGATGTACTTCATTATCTGTGTATGCAGCTACCATAAAAATAAACGATAAGCCAGGGTATTTACTTTTCGGTACTTTATAGAAAACTTTTTTGCTCTCCTTTTTAAAAAAATTCGGTAAGTTGAAAGCATCATTTGCAACAGACGACATTTGCATTAAATGCTACTACGCTTAATCGCGTTCATAATATATATATAAATATATATATATATATATATATATATAGATATATATATATATATATATATATATATATATATATATATATATATATATATATATATATATATATATATATATATAT
>SCDS01000146.1:0-10567 GCA_004149465.1 Drosophila nigromelanica | reverse complement strand
ATATATATATATATATATATATATATATATATATATATATATATATATATATATATATATATATATATATATATATAATGATATATATATATATATATGTACATAATGTAAGCCATAGTGAAAGTTGTTATATTCGAGTTGTTTCAGTCACCGACTCGTCGAGCACGTTGTCATTGCCTGCATAAGCTTATAGATTTATTTTGCCTTAACGTGCCAAATTGTTTTTAAATGAGTTTCTAATGAGCCAACAATTGCTGTTGCCATCCCTATCCTCTTCAGTCATTATCCAGATCCAGCCGGAACATATGTATATAGCCGCCGACTTTTATGATAAATGTTCCAGCCAACTTGCTTGTAATTGGGGTATACTACATGTGCTGCATTTTTCTGGTTGTGCGCCCGGTTCAAGGACAAAGTTTGTTGGCCTTGGCAGCTGTGTCACCGCTGGGTAAAAGCATCACACTTTCGTCCTTCCCCCTGTGCTTAATACCTCGACAAATAAGTGTGTGATAAGTTTGCGCAGTTTGTTGGGGCAATACTAATAAAATTGGAATTAAGCTAAGAGCTTTATGTAATGAGCTGTATAAGTGAAAAACCCTAATTATTTGTTAAACATATAGCGTCTATATGTATTGAAGTATCATGGGAAAATCAGAAAATATGTGTTGTACCCGTTGTAAAGCAGTCTTCATATTAAAATAAGCTAAAGAGTTTATTAAATATATTATGACTTTATTTTAACATTTATTTCTATTATATTTTCTTTAAAACCTAACTTGACATCAAAATTTAGACAAACTCATATTTAAATTTTTTTATTAATTAATTTTTTTTTGTTGATTAAAAATGCGTTTTTGCCCAACTTGATACTTTAGGTGCTGTTGACATTTCCGATTGTTGCCCCAAGCTTTTGACTGAAGCTGCAATCAAACAAGCTGCTATTAGCAGCTTTAGCACCTTCGAGTGCATGTCATACTTCAGAATACCAGCATTGTTCCTCACTCCGAAAAAAAACCCTTTAGCCATTTCCTTTTGACACATTTCTATGGCCAGTCATTTGGAGGGCTTTGTGAGGCTAAAAAGCTGCAACCTGGCAAGTCATTACGACAGCAGCTCCCTGGTGTTAGCCGAAATATGCTAATGACTTTATTTCTTAAACTTTGATGCTGCCTGGGCCTGTGGCACAATGTGCATTTTAATGGCGTGCCAAGGAGGTTGCCACCGACACTGCAGAGTTCAAGACCGCCTCACGTACGCCTCGGAACGTAATTTTGCCAATGACACTTTGCCATGTGCTGGTGTCTGGTTGCATTGCCACTGCTGTCTCTGACTGACTGACATGCAGGGGCCATCAATGCCCAAGACCCATCACCATCATCATCATCATCATCAACACGAAAAACAAGGAAAAAAACCTTGGCAGCCACTGAACACGTTGCCACACCATGGACACTTGTTTTACTTGTTTCCCATTTTTTTTAAGTGTGAATATATGTACTATGTAGGGCATTTTTGGTCTAGTGCAAATGGCAAATTTAAAAAAATTTCGCCTTTAATCAAGTTAAGGAATAATCATTGCCAAATTGGTATATATAATAATGTTATAGCAATTTGAAGTCCTTATTATAATTTTTGATGAATTTTACCAAAAAAAAATTATGCAGCCCATATTCTGTTTTAAGTTGCCTTTTAATTCCTAATTTTGGCATTTACAATAGATTAAAGATAACAATTTCTTTTACTAAATTTTGAAACTCTTTGTTTTTAAAATTTACTCATTAGTGAGAGATGATGTTTTCTGTTTTTGAATTGGTAAAGAAAGTATTTAAATAGTGTTTTTTAAATTGCAATGCACCCTTCGACCGTTCATTTTAGTTTTGCTTTCTAATTAGTTTAAAAAACGTAAAAATCATTTTTTGGGCAAGATATATGACGGAATAATTCATCAGCGCAGAATCGGTTTTAAGATGTAATTTTACATTTCAAAAAGCACTTAAGCTTTCAAATGTGAGTTAAATGTAATAAGCAATTTTGAAGAGTATCTTTATAGTCGACTACTAAGCCTTTGAAAGATGAGCTGCTCATATTTGATGTGTGGAAATGGCAGCTATATATCAGCAGTATGTGTGTAAGCTATTAATTATTAGTAAACTAATTAGTGTAATTGACAGCGTGGCAGGGCAAAAGATGAAAATGTCAGGGCTAAAATTCATAAACTTGCAGTATGGATGTATAATTAATGCGGTTTTGAAAATCAACAAACTGTGCGGTTTTTCTATCAATGCATCAATTTGAATGTAATGCATAAATCAAATGTACGATTATCTAAATGAAAATGCCTTGAAATGTAATAAATAAATTAATTACATTTCTCTGTGGGTGGCACATTAAAGCCAAATCGATTAAATCTGTTGTTTAATTTTTTAACGAGCTGTTTTTAAGTTTTCATTTAAATTTGTGTGAGCATTTTTATATGTTTGGATACAAAGAAAACACCTATGTTTGTTATTTAGTGAAATTTAGTTTGGTTTAAACAACATGCATGCCTTCTTTTCTTGTTGTTGTTGCTCTTGGTTTTCTTTTTAAAGTAGTTTTTTTCTTTTTGGCTTTTATTCAGTTGTTCGTATTATGACATGTACCCAGCTAAAATTTAAGTTGTTCAAACATAATCTGTAATAAATACGAGATTAGCAGAGTCACACACACATACTCACATACGTACACACATACCATTAAATTGGGGGTTGCAGTTCAAATCATAAAATTGAGAAAATCGTCTAAGTATCAAGAGTTAAATTAACACCAAGTTAGCAATAATATTTATGTTTAGTAGATTTTAATTGAATGCGTGTTAAATTTTGCTTTAATTTGTCTCTAATGCACTTAAAACCAATTGTTTGTTTGATTTCGAACATTTGGCAGGATATATGCCACATCCTTTAATTATCCACTTATATGTATTAGTGCGCCAATCAAGTTAATCATGGCAAATGATGTTATTTTAAATGTTAAATACGTCATATTTAATTTGGGGATTTCTCAATATGGACCCAATCAACAGTCGAAAACTTCCTAATATTTGATGGAACTATTAGAAACATTTTACCTGGAGTTAATAATACTAGAATTCCTTCATATTAAAATTCACACTACAATATTATTCATTTAGTTAAATTTGGTATAGTAGAAACTGAATTATTAATTATAAAACATTATTGAATACAAAACAAATTCTATATTTCTAAACAATTTTTAAATTTATATTTTGACGATAAGTAAATATAATTGGCTGAGCAAAGCTAACTTTTTCTTAAATGCGTTTTAAAATATGATTTAATACGATTTTGGATAGTCAAGCAAAATGTAGAAACAAAATTGAATTGAGTATTAATCTTTTATATATGATTAATTTGTATTTAATATAAATTAATGGATATTGGCACATTTTGAGATTTCTATAGGTATTATATAATTATATTTTCTGTCATTAAGCCATCAAAAATGTTAAGCTATTATGGCACAAACTCACATCAATTTAAGCGCATTGTGTTGCATGTTTTATTTTTTAATACAAGCTGTTATTTATTTTAATTTGATTTTTAATGTGTTAATTTAATTTGTGTGACAAAACATGAGGCACAAAAAAACAAAGGCAAACAATGTCGGGTAGGAAAAAACATTTATTCAAATCAAAGAGAAAAAAATGTAGACATATGTCATAATTTATATATGTAAATCACACAAAGACAACGACAAAAACGCCTAGACACGCCGCTAAAAAAATTGTTTATAAATAAATGCTTTAGTTTTGATTTTTGTTTTTGGTTTTTTTCTGTTGTGCTCTATGCAACATTGATGCAGGTTTCATTTTAAAACATGTTATTAGCTTTTTGTAATTTTTTGTTGTTTATTTATTGTGTTCTGTTGTTGGTTGGCCTTTATACAACAATTAGTTAGATTTCGGTTTTAGGTGCAAACACATTGAAAAAAAAACAGTTTGCAAAATTGCAAATTATTTTTCGCAGTCATAAATCTCTTTTATGCGAGAGAGAAAAATGGCGGTATTAATTTTATTGAAAAGGGTTTTTGATCAATCGCACCAGCTTCAGGTGTGCCACAAACAGAGCGTAAAAATTGTTGCTTTGCATACATTTTTATTTATGTGCGCTTTTATACCCTGTACTCAAAAATGGGTTAGAAGCTAGTCATGACCTGGCGGCGAATAAATTCCTCAACAAATTGAATTGGGCGAAAAGCAAAACTATGAAATCGATGTATTCTTTACCGATTTTTCATGCATGTGACTTCCTTTTATATTTATTTGAGCTATAAAATCAGAACTAGGCTGCACATTCAGGGTATTTGCTAGTCGAGTGGCGCTTTCCTATTCGCTTGTGTTGATTTATTTGTTTTTGGTTATGGCTGAAGTGCTCCATGGCAATTTGTGCCAATTTAGCAAGGCCTTAGCCCATATGCCAAGGCAGTTATAACGAGCTGGGGTCCAAGTTCAGGTTAAATGAAAATGTGTAAATCAAATATATTTTGCGGCTGAGATACACGAATGAAGGCCAAATTGAGGATGTTTACGAAACTTTATCCATGCTAATGTCTGCTAACACAAATTTATTTTCAAATGTCGTTTATTTATTTAGGCTTTTTGGTCTGTTTTTTTAGCGTGTAGTTTTTAGCAATTGCTTTTAATTAAGGTGACTGTCATTTGCAGTTTTGCACTAACAACAATATATAGTAAAATAAATTTAACGGTGTATCACAGCAAATAATTTCAAATAATTTCAATTTATTTCATATTTGTATATAACTTTAGTTTTTTCACACACATATCGAGACAACACATATTTGATAAAAGCGCTTCCGAAATAAATAAATCAAAAAGGAGTTTGATTAAAAAAATGCTTGTTATCTAAAAAGTTATTCGCTTTTCATTGGTAAAAGTCAACAGAAAATATTAAGCAAATCGAAATTAAGGGAAAAGTAAGAATGAGCAAGAAAGGAAAATAATCCTAGCATTTGATAAGAAAGACAGACAAACGGTGCTAGACAAATTTGACGGCTGGTACATGTCACTTACCAAATTTAACCACGCATTTGTGGTCAGAATCTGATTCTTTTCGTCCTATAAAAAACGCAAGAACTCGTAAATTGAACTGTTATTGAGAGTTTTCTTCTTTTTTTTTAAAAAGATTTTGCAAAACGGAAACCGACGCGACGGCTGCGTAAAAAAGTTGCTTATAAAGATATCCCTTTTTTTTGTAACGTGAACAAGTAAGAATATAATAGAAAACTATTTATTTTTTAGACTTTATTTGGCATATTTTGTGTTTAGGCAAAAATATAATTTCCATATATTTCATTAAGCTACATTTTTATTTGAAACTTTTTATCTGCCATCCAGAAGAAAAAAGTATAATTTTTAATTATTATAGTTTCTCAATGAAAGTTTTTTTTTCTGATTTTTATATATTAATTTATTTATTTTTTGCATATTTATTTTTCCAAAAACTTTTATTTGAAAGAATTTTGCTCGAGGCTCCCTAACTTACGTATATTATTTATATGCAAAACCATTTTGTAGGTTATTTTTTGTGGTGTAGCTGTTGAGGATATATATTTATATATATTGATAATTATGCCAAAAACACAAAATATAAAAATACAATGAAAACCATTTGTGGTTATTCGTTCTTTTTTTTTGCTAAGCCAAAAGCAATCAAATAAATTTTTTTTAAAAGGTAATAATAAATTTGTTGGAGTGCTATACGACGGGTACATGTCACTGACCAAGGCTAACCACAAAAGTTTGTGATCAGTAAGCGGTTTATTTCTTTTGCAAACTTCCATTATTTCTTTTTTATTTAAAGCCGTCGCGACGACTACACTCAGAAAATAAAAAGTAACTCCGGACTGCCTTGGAAACCTGCTCCTTTTGCTTGTTTATAATTGTTTTAGTTGATTATTGTTGCAGTTGCAGCTGCTTCATAATTTTGACTAGTGGTCACCTTTTCGCAGGCTCTGACAAATTCAAACTTACCACATCGATGATTTGCTGCAGCGTCAGTCCAAACTTAACCTCCATGGGCTCCGATTCGTTGGCAACGGGTCGCTCCAGTGTGTTGTAGGTGGAGAGCAGGTGATTGAGTAAGCGCTTCTCGTGTGGTCCCTGACAGCTTTCTGCAATGAAAAATAAACAAATACGATTTGTTCCAATTAGTTGGCGGCCTCGAAAGCTCAACTCACATTTATGGTTATGGCACATTCAACAAAATTTCAGCTAATAAGCGACCCTAACACATATTGGCAGCCCTTGTGGCAGCTCATTAGAAAGCAATTAAAAATCTTTCAGCAAGCTAAATTTTTGACAGGCACTTAATTGCGCCAATTTGTTGGCGTTGTTTCGCTGTCAACCTGTCAAACGGTGCGTATGCGCAATGTCTGACTGGTAACTAAAATTTGAGTACATCCATCATTATTTGAATTGCCAACAGTTAGCTGAGGCCAACACAATTGGCAATTGGATAAAATGAACCAATAATAAGTTTTAGTTGATTTACAATGAATTCAGGATATTAGTAATATTTTGCATATTATGAAAAATAGATAGCTTTGTTTTATCTGTACATAATTATATGCATATACATATGTATACAGCAATCTTTTAAGCCGTTACGCCTTTATTTTTTTTGCATGTCAAAGTAAACCAAAAAAATTACGCATACGCCGCATGTGCGGCATTTCTTTGCGCATTGCAGCTACAGTTGAAAGCCCACACAGAAATACAATGCACATCACAATAGTAATTAACAATTTACTGAAAAGCACATACGCCCACACACATACACACACTCACACATGCACAACCAGTCACATCAGCTCTTGCACGGGGACCGCCCGTCAAGCGTTTGGGATTGTCAGCAAATTTTTGTATTTTTTTTATTTTCTTTGTTCTTTGTTATTTTGGTCATGTAGTCCCTGCCATTTGCAGCAAGGTTAAAAAACTCATAAATTTTTAAACGATAACAGAAAAGAGGGGGCCAAGGGAGCGGAATCTAGGGGAGCTGAGAGCATTCGTACTCGTAAAAACACTCAGAATAAAAGGTGCAAAAATTGGAAATCACAGCGCAAAATGTCAAAAAGCGTAACAAAACAAAGCTAAAGATACTGAAAATCGAGCGAAAAAGGCAGCGGGGTAGAGAAAAAAAGGGAGCGAAACACCAAAAGAAGTAAATAGTTTTAAATCATGCAAAGGGCGACCCAAGAGACACACACATGAACACACTCTGATGTGTGTGTGTGTGTGGACAAATGTCAACTGCAATGAGAGGAGAACTGCAGGACTAGGAGAAGTTCTTCAACTGTCTCCCAAGGCCAAAGAACAGAACAAAACTAGGTCACTAATCACAGAATACAAATAAATCGAGTGTTATATGGTATATATGTATATGCTCTATATTGTACACAGTAAAAGCTCACTTAACTAACTCTTTGGAAGAGCAACTAAACCACGAAATTTGAACTTAAAAATGAAATGATACCAAGAATAATTTCTATCCCTTTTTCTTTTTGTTTTATAATAAAATGTTGTTTAAAATATTAAATTATTTTTATTTAATTTTAATGTGTATAACTAACAAATGGACAAATTTGGAAACAAAAGTATATCAAACAATTTTTGTTATTTGTTAGCTATTCCTTGTTATCGTTTATATATTTTTTTGTTTCGTTTTTATTTAGAAAAATACAAATCCCATTTTACTAACAATAAATAGATAACTGTTAGCTGAGATTCTTCAAATAGTTTGGTTTTATTCCTATATTTTTTTTTAAATGCTTGGGAACTGTGGATGTGCGTTTAATTGAGTTTTCACTGTATATTTTACTAAATTGTATATATTATTAATGTCACTTGCAATGAATGCAACTCGAAAAGTTGGCATGTCCTTCGAATATTGAATTGCGGCTCATGTAATAAACACTGAATCCGTTTACAGTCACCTTGACAGGTATACGTACGTGGCTGTTGGTCAGTGTCCAAGTGGTTTGCTCAGCCATGTCAAATTCATGGCCTGCATAATTCATAGTTAATGCCAACATGAATTCGATTGCACTGCCTGAAAGCCAACTAATGCATTTATGAATGAGTTGTTGCCTCGGTGGCTGCCACCACGTTGACTGCCCCCGTTGGTGGCTACCTCGTTCGGTGTCCCTTTGGTTGCCACAGTTTGTACAGGCATGGTCAATATTTACACTCGAGACGCAACGAGGCGATGCCAACCTGTCCTTTGTTATATCTCGGGGTTTTTATGCCTCTTGCCCATTTTGACTTGCCAACACTTTGCCGTCAGCCATGCCGCCTGTGCCCTGTCATTTCGCCTAATTGCGTGTAAATAGTTTTCGCAATTGAGTTGTCAATTTTTCCCCAACCTGTGTTTCGACTAGATAAACGTGGTGCCATCCCAGCGCTTTCGCACCTCGACACACCTCAACTCGGCTGGTAGCTCGTAAATTTTCAAGTTTTTTTTCCTCTTTCCCTTTTTGTGCCCCACTCAAATATTTGTCGTGGTCGTTTTACGGGCTGTTATAAAACACTGTCCACTGTGTTTTAGTTGGAAACAGCTAAGGCCAATGGCTGCCAAACCATAAAGTGCGCTACTTAATGGCGCTTTATGGCGGACATTGAGTGATCAAAGTTGTAGTTGAGTTGTAGTTAAGTTTATATGATCTTTTTAAATAATTTATTTTTTATTGGGTAAATTGTGAATTCAGGTATTGTTAAAAATTAGGTTAAAAATGGAAAAAATAAGAAAAAAATAGATTTTTAAAACTCCCAAGTCTCTGATGCTGTTGCTTTCTGAACTTTTAACTGTCATGACTTGGCTAAAGTACATCAATTTTAATCATTGAGGCATTGCTTTCAAAGCATTCCGTGTTTTCTGATTTATGCATTAAATTTAAGCTAAATGCGTAATATGCACCTAATATTCTCGAAGAGTTCGAACTGACAGCTAAGAAATTCTTAAAAAAACGAATTTTTCAATAGATATTTATTTTAAAACAACGCAAACACACTAAGCCTTTCTGGCCTGTCTGGTTCCATGCTGGGCGCTTTTTGGGCATAAGAAGACTTTTACTGAGACGGCTAAAGACTAGAAGACCTTGTCTCGGATCAGGACGGACTTCCCAAAGTTCTTATCTCAATACTCACACACTACACCCAGCATAATTCAGCACACTGCAGTGCGGTAAACTCTTTCACGGAATGCAAAAAGCTGCGATTAATGTCTGCCATGGATAATTGCATTATGTTTCGTCAAAATAATAAAAAATTGTTGTAAGTTTTGTGTTTACTTTTGTGACTTTCGCTCTGAGTAGTTTAGCTTTCAAATATTAAAGGAATACTTCCTTCCGCTTTACTCTCTGGCGCATGAACTAGCCTAGCACAAACCTAGATTCTGTAGCACACAGCTTTTGTTTGTTAATGACTTTCGCTGCAAATGTAACACAAAGGTATTTATCTCTGGGAATTGGCTTTTGCTTTTTGCGCCAGGCCAGCTTTGATAGCATTTGAAAGCAATTTCTGTTGGCAATTAAAACAGCATGGCCTACACAACAACTCTCCCCCCTCTCCCTCTCATGTGTAGCCCCTTTGCTCATACATCAGAAGTGTTGATAATGCACTCAGAGTGAAAGAAAGAGCGCAATTTTTATTATTGCTCGGCTTAATGATATGCAAATACATGCAGACAATGGCAAAGACAACAAACACGACTCGAAACGGCAACAACAATAAGGCTGTGTTAATTGTCTGTTAGCTTGTGCTGTTGTTGTTGCTTGTTGTTGTTGCTTGTTGCTATTAACATTTAATTAAACGCCTTTTGCTGCGTAAAGCGCGACATGCGCTGGGCGTTGCTCGTATTCCTCGCAATTACGCGCCATTTTCACTTTTCTAAACGAATTTTTCACAAATTTCCACCAGAGTCTCATGCTCTCACTCTCTCTCTCTCTCTCTCTCTTTCTCTGTCTCTCTTTTTCTACTGTCTTGTACACTCATATTATTGTTTAATTGCAATTAGCGCGTAACAGACAGCGCACAAAATGATTATGACGGGCCCGTGTATCGTCGACTCATGCATAATACAAAACACATGCCACGCCCCCCTTTTCGTACACACATTGCAATTAAGTTGCAAATGCCTAGCGCCCATTGTCCTTGTTGCTGTTTTGTTGCTGTTGTCGCTGTCGAAGCCAAAGCGTGTTGAAAATATCTCCTTGAAGTGTGTTGCCGCCACTTGAGTGCGCCCTCCCCCTCCCCCTCCCCCTTCCTTACCTTTCTCAACCGTTCCCCCTCCCCACTTTGGTCCCTATTGCTGCTGTTTCTTTAGCTGTCCTCCTTCAGCTGCTTCGCTGCGCTGCTTGAGTCTAAGTGCTTCCCGCCTTGAGAGTGTGTTAGATTTTTTGTATACCCTGTACCCATTGAAAATGGGTAATGCTAATGGGTATATTGGTTGTGTGAAGAATATATATATATATATATATATATATATATATATTT
>SCDS01000145.1:0-59900 GCA_004149465.1 Drosophila nigromelanica | reverse complement strand
TCAGACCGCCAATATGTCAGTGTTGTCCAGATCAAAAAGCTAAGTGGTTATCTACAACGGTTGAGAATAGCGGTTGTGGGCCACTTAATCCACGATCGGCTGCCCCCACACGGGAGGAGAATAATGTTAAGCGTATTCAAATGGGGATTGATAAGCCCTGTAATACACGTAGATACCTAACCAGTCGAGAGGAACTACTGCCGAGGGATCTTGATTACAGCAAGCTCTCTGTCTACGATCTGATGCGATTGCTCAACTGTAAGACGACTAACTTTCGGCAATGCGAGACGTATTCGAACATAAGACCACCAGTATCAAAGTGTAGTCCAACATTGACCGCTGAGTGGCTTGCCAATGCTTTTGAGGACAATGGCTGCGGACGCTTTTTTGATATGGAATACGATGATATAATGGAGATCTGGAAACGTAGTCCAAATAAGGATACGTTGACCTACTACGGTATAGGCTCAGCTATTCACAAGCCGGAAGCAGTTGTTTTTAACCAGCTGATCTCTGAATGTTTTGATAAAGTCAATCAAGAGGCTGCTAAAGCTGAGCAACCGAAGGCAGAGCCGTCACCACTTGTGGACGAGAAGCATCGGCGGGAGCCTCCGGGACACGCTATACTAAATCGTAAAAAACTTCATGAAAAAGTCTACAGAATGCCCACTGTACAGGAAGCGTTGAGTGCAAGTAAGGCATTAACCTGGCTACATTGTTCCCGCTTAGTGGAAGAAAAGCATCCATTTCTCGGAGGTACGCCTCAAGTCACTTCTGCAGCCGTTTTGGACGGAGCACGGCCAGATACGAAGTCGAAGCATGGTATTCCCGAGAATCAATTGACAGACTCTGAATTGAAAAAAGACAAAGATCCCAGTCCATATGAAAAGTCATACCAAAAGATGATAGAAGATTTCCAGAGGGCAGACGAACAGAAAAAAGTTCGACTAGAGCCGACGAATTACGACGAACTGCACGATGAACTGATCTCCTGCTATGAAACTAATTCATTTTCCACGTCCCGCCAGCCCATGAAAAAGAAAACAATCAAAGCAAAGGTTGGTGATAAGGTTGGTGATAAGGCTGGTGATAAGGATGGTGATAAGGTTGGTCATCACGGCGTTAAAAAAGGTTTCAAAATAAAAAAAATACCAGTTGATGAAAATCCCAAAGACGAAGTTGTGATCAACCCGGAACCTAAAGTCGAGAAAAAAAAGGCCGAGAAAAAAAAAACCGTGGAAAAAGAGGCTAAAGAACCAAAGAAAACCAAACCAACCAAAGATATTGTGTTCCCAAAACAGAGAATATTCGAGACACCAAAACTAAGCATTTCCAACGAATCAACGAAACACTCTATTGCAGAATCTCAAATCTCTGAAGCGGGTAAAATTAAAAAAAAAAAAAAAAAAAGAAAAAGGGGAAAAAAAAGGGGGAACAAAAGAAGAAACCGATGAAATCGACTACCGATGAGCCCAAAACGTGTCCTTGCAATATTTGTAAATTTATGCAAAGTTCTGAATCAGACTCCCCACTCATTCATGCAATGAAAAAGGAAAACGAACGACTTAATCTTAAGAATTACTACAAGAACATGTGCTATCGAGAGCAAACAAAGTGCCAAGAGCCCAAATACCGTGCTCCCCAGCACAAGTGCGATCCCGTTAAAAGCGACAACACCTTCTGTTGCAATCCTAAATTATGGGAATATTGCGAATGCCTGCATGCAATAAATCAACTAAAGAAAATGCTTGGGCCCAAGCATTGCATTGTGGATAAAGAAATTCTGTTCAAAGTGGACGATCTTAAGAATCGAATATGTCAGCGCCTCTGCGCGCGTTTGTAGCTACAAATAATAGTTTTAATCTTGACATTGTTATTCCTATAAACATAATTGTTTGCACTTTACGATATTAAACTTTTTTATACTCGTTCATAAAGTGAAACTAGTATATTTGGTTTGTGCAATGTCCGTCATAATGACCGTCTATCCGTCCGGACAAACGCAACTTTTTTCGGGGCTATTGAAGATAGAGACGCGCCCACTAGAATGCCCCCAATGCAGCCACTCTTTAACATTGGAAATGCCTATATCTCACACAGTTTTTAAGCTAGAGTTGCCAAATTTGGAGGGTAGATAACTGGTCACCTTCTTTAAGGTTCGGTGGCCCACTCCCGCCCCCGCAAGTCGCAAAATCTTTAATCTCCCACAAATCTGGTTTCCTTGGCTCGGACATATACAGTTTGTATTTCAGTACATCAAATATTTAGAGATGAACGGACCGAAATTTTAAGTGTCGCACAAAAAAAAACATATTATTATAACATTATATTATTATATATTATATATATATATTTTATATACTGACCTATTTTATAATACAAACAAATGTCCGTTAAAAATGAGAAGACAGCAAAAACAACTCGATAAACTTGACGCAAATTAAAAACTGCAAGACCTTTGTTTTTCGGAAGAAGGAAATATATCCTAGTATCAGACCGCCAATATCAGTCATCTGATCAGGAGTGCAAATTAGTAAAGACACATAAATAACGCACTCTTGTGGCGCAGTCTGTATGCATTTGTAAAATGTTTTCTACAAATTTTTTTTATAAAATGTATTGCTTTTAAATACAAATTTATTGGAAAACCAATAATTTTATTTTGAACTGTGCGGTATCTCATTAGTCTCTGTTTTGTAGCTGTGAGAAATATATACAGATTCATACCTAGAAGCTAGATCCATAAAATTTGGTTTAATATATTCTCGTTAAGCATATATGTGTATATGTGCGCTTAAATGTATGTAACGACAGCCGGGTTCAAGGTATCTCCTGGTCGTGCGCACTCTTTTGATATTTTATGCCATACATTTTAAAAATAATTGTTTATTTCTTTTATATAAATATAAAACGAAACATAGTTATTTTGATAAATTATCATCAAAGTATTCCGGAAGATTTATGTTCGCTAGCACAGCCTATATAAGAATTTTGTAATACTTTGGAATAATTCATCTCTCGAAAATATTTTGAACAGATCAAAATTTTTGTTGTTTTAAAAATTCTTAACTAATTTTAATAGTTTTATTTATTGACTTTTAAATTACACTTTTTAATTACACAATTGTGAGCAATGAGCAAGACTCATGCGTTTCGGAAGTATGAAATGTATCCAAGCGTGAAAGATGCCGATTGTGGACCCCGTGGGCCTCACATGTTAAAGCGAATTCAACGAAATCTATCCGATGCGAACTTGGCAAAGTCTACTAAAAGAGCAGCTAATAACCCCTGCGAGAAACGCAAACACATTTCCGATGAAAGAAAACTACCCCAAAAGATTCTCGATTATAACAAGCTCGCCCGTAAAGATATGAGGCGCTTGTTGAACTGCAAGACATTCGTCTTCCAGCGGTGCGAGCCGTATCCCAGTATCACACCTCCAGTATCACGGTGTAGCTCTGAGCTGACAGCCAAATGGTTGGCTGATACGTTGGAGGATAATGGCTGTGAACGTCTATTTGATATGGAGAATGATGATATCGTGGAGTTCTGGAGGGGTATCCCAAATAAGGACACGCTGGGCTACTATGGAGTAGGCACTGCCATTCCCAAACCGGAAGCAATTTTATTTAATCAGGCGGTTGAAAAATGCCTAGAAAAAGTTAAGCCACAGACGGCTAAGCCCCAAAAATCTTTGGACACTCCAGCTATAAGCAAAAAGGATCATCAAATTGAGGCTGATGGAACGCTCATACTAAATCGCCCATTACTAAAGTCAAAAATCAATAGAATTCCTGGTGTAGAGGAAGCACTGAAAGCAAGTAATGCCTTTAGATGGGTACATTGTCCCCGGTCATCAGAAAACAATGAATCGTTTGTTCGAAGTAAGCCCCAGTTCCCTCTTAAAAAAGCACTCGACATGGAACGACCAGCTAGAAACAAAACGAAGAAGAATTATGAGCCTGATAATCTTTGCACGGATGACATATTGCCAAAACAGGACCAACATCCGTCTCCATATCAAGTGGCCTATCAAAGGGAGATGAAACGGTTAGAAATAGAATGCCGAGCAGAGCCGAAGAATTACGATGAGCTACATTCTCAGCTAGTCACTGTTTTCGAAAGAAAAAGCTACAAGGATGCGCTTACTGCGGATTACAACAAGTGCTGCAGGCAACTTTCAAAGCTCGGCTTAGGTCGTTCCGGAGGAGATAAGGATAAACAAGTTCCAAGGGATGTGAAGTATACTGGTGTTATAGGTGAAGGTCCAAGAGCAGGTGGTATTGGAGTGACTGGTGTTACTGGTGTTACAGGTGCAGGTCCAGGAGCAGGTGGTATTGGAGTGACTGATGATACTGGTGTTACAGGTGCAGGTTCAGGAAAAGATGTTATTGGAGTGACTGGTGATACTGGTGTTACAGGTGCAGATGCGGGAGTAGATGTTTCTAAAGGGGCTGATAAAACCGATGAAGATGCGAAAAATGTCGATAAAAGTGGAGATGTAATTAAATTCACCAATGTCCCCGTACCCAGCGCTACTGGTGCTCCAGATAAGAAGCATGTTAAGCCCAAACTTGTAAAACCTCATGTTCAAAATCCACAATCGCGACTAACATGGATGAAAAAATTTAAGCCAGATTTTATGGACGACGATATTGTAACGCAGGTCAGCGAAACTGAATGCTCATTAGAATCGCTAGTCGAAGACGAAACGCCGAAAGTCAAAAGGACCAAGAGATGCAAAAAACATAAAGCCTCTTTGGTTCCAAAAGTAAAAGAACCAACCAAACCGAAAGAATGCCCCTGTGAAGTCTGCGAGTTAATGACACGTCGAGAACGTGAGCCGGACTCTCCACTCATCTGCCAAATGAAAAAAGAGCAGAAACGACGTGAACTCCTGGATTACTATCGGCGCAACTGCCATCGAGTGCAAATGAAGAACCGTCAGCCGGAGTATCCCGCTGTGCAGCACAAGTGCGATTCCATCATCTGCAACGATCGGCCCTATTACAACCTCGAATGGGAAGACAATGTCAACCGCTTGAACGCATTGCAAGATCTGCAAAAAGTGGTTGGGTCCAAACATTACAATACGGTGAAGGAGCTTAAAGATCGTATATGCTGCCGAATCTGCGAGTCCTTTTAGCTGCAGTTTTCAATAATTGTAGACAGTTTTATATTAATTTTTAAACATATATTTTAAATATATTTTTTTTAAAGAACTGTTTCTTTTTGATAGTTGGGTTACTTAATGGTCTGGTGATGATTTCTTCACCTCATATTTGTCAAATTGTAAATCAATAGAATTCGATGACTGCGAATTGTTATTCCTAATTGCTATTCCAGCTAGTTAATAATTATTTAAAAAAGCAAAGCTTACTTTCTTATTGCTTTCGACCTGTGCCTGTATATGTAACAGCTTCAAGTTTATTATCTAAAATGTTTTGAAACGAATATACACAAAATTTTAGTTTTGCAACAGAAACAAACTTATGGTTTCATATTTGGGCAGTAGACCTTTTGCAATCTAGTTACGAAGTCAAGCAAAATGTCGCAACAGAATATGGAATTATCAGACGATATGGATCAACCCGATGGGGAGTTCGACTATGCCCAGCTGACACCCTACGATGTGATGCGTTTGCAGAATTGCAAGTCGGCCCGATTTTTGAATAAGGAGACATATCCCAATATCAGGCCGCCAGTGTCCAGGTGTAGTAATGAACAGACGAAGACATGGTTGGCTGATGCTGTTGAGGGGATTGGATGCCGGCGCCCCTTTGACACAAGGAACAATGATATCCTGGAGTTGTGGAAGCAAACACCAAATAAACAAACGCTCAGCTGTTATGGGTTGGGCTCACATATATATGCGCCAGATGCTGTGGTATTCAATCAGGCTCTTATCAAAAGCCTTAATAAGGTCAACGGTGTAAATTGTAAATGCAAAAGGTCAAAGAAGGCTTCACAGAAACGCGAGAAAAAACCGAAACCTAAAGGAGCCTACTTGCTTAATCGTAACGTGCTTCAGCACATCATTAATAAGATGCCCACAGTCATTACTAAAGCAAATGCAAGCGCTGCCAATTCCGTTTTGTACTGCCCCCACCCTGAAACCGAGTATCCTTTTATGGAGGATGAGCCAATCTTTCCGCTCCAACGTGCCCTCGATATGGAAAAGCCGGTACGGAAACCAAGACATGGTTTGAGACGCAAGCACAAGTACTGCGAACTTCAATGTTGTATTCCCGAAAATAAATGTACGGACTACGAATGGAGAAAGTACAAACAAGATCCAGACCCATATCATTTGGCCTTCGAAAAAGAGCTAGACGCGATGGAAGTAGAACACGAGGTGGAGCCAGGCAACTTTGACGAGCTATACTCATCACTGATGTACTGTTTCGAGAAGAACAACTACGAGATTCCAGAGTGCGAAGTCTACGGAAAATGCTGCAGGCGACCCTCGGAGCGCAAAGTGATTCAGGGTTGCGGTGAGCATAAAATATTTGGACCTTTTGATAAGTTTTGTCACGCCGATTGAGATATAGGAAAGAAAGAATAATGATAAGGAGAGGGACAAATGAGGTATAAAATATATAAAGAAATATTGATATACAGGCAAGGGGACAATAATAAAGTTAGGCAAGAAGTTAAAATTGATGAATGCTTATAAAAAAAAATAGGACAAGTAAGGTCACAATTTTAAAGAGAGATTTAGGAATATAATACTATGACTGATAACGAAGCAACATACAAATTGTATACAAGTACGCTGTTTTGTCAATTCTAATTGTCATGAAGTAATGTCTCGGGTATTTTAATCTTGCCTTTTTGGTCCTAATGTATTTAACCAGTGGTCTGAAAACTGGTAAACGACAGGCAAAATGTCAACAAATGCTGAGAAAGGCAGTAGCAAAAATAAATTAATGAACATGAGAACCTTATGTGCCTTATAATGTAAGGTTTCCAGCTAAGCAACCTTCTTTTCAGCATCGATAATTTCTATTACTCTTCTTCTATTCACCGTGCGCAGTGCATAATTTATTAAAGGGGCGTTTAGGCGTCCTTTTTGTCTGCTCGCGGGGTTCCACGCTTCACCGAATTTTAATAAAATCGCATTCCATTTCGTTTCAATGCAACAGCAACAACGACAGACCAGTAAATATACGAGTAAAAAACTTATTTCGGTATGTAGAGAATATAATACTCTTTCAGATATTTTCAAATCTTACCGACTAAACAAAGGTTGTAAACAATAGATCATATTTTCATCTATAGTCTACATTGCTATAACGATTAGATTTTGTTTAGGTAATTGGTTTTGATGATATTCTGATAATAAGAAATATATATGCACATACCTACACATTTATTTTAGTTATATTTCGGATACCCTTTCACAAATGCGTAAAAAGAACATTTTTAATCAACGTGCGCCAAAAAAAGAAAAACAACGACCACGCCCACATGCCACAGCCACTTACAAACACACACACTTACATGGGACGAAAAGGGTTATGAGAGATGGTGAAGCGGGAGGGTGTGGACAGTGGTTTGTTTTAGAGGGGCTTCCTTAGTTTTGAGTTTCGTATTATACAGACTTTTACATAGAATTTATGCACCGCAACATATGCAACACATTTGAAAACTTTTCGAGCTAATCATCACATATTTACTACCTAACCAGCAGTGGGTGTGGCACTCGAGCTCTGCTCCTCTTCCACACGAGTCTCTTCTCCACTCGGTGCATTTAATTAATGCAACAATTTCGCTGTCCACTTTGGGGCCAAAATGAAACTCATTTGGCGCTGCCTTTTAGCCCATTACACACTAAGAGGGGCCGAGAATTGGGTGGGAACTCTTAGCTGGTAGGGGTGGCATATATGAATTATACGCGCAGCACATCAAAGCCAGGCCCACTGACCTAGGTCAAATATGCAGTGTGCACATGGAGAAGGAGGACAGTCAAGTGGGTTTTGGACAGTCAGGTTGGACTTTTAAACCTCAACGTCAGGGAGGCTTGTTTTTTCTTTTTCTGGGACAGGGGGTTGACTGGGCGTTTAAGTTGTGAAAAGTCAGAGCAAAAAGTCGAATGTGTTTTTTTTTGTTTTTTTTTTTTTTTTTTTTTTTTTTTTGTTAGCAACGGAGCTTTGTTGGATTTTTTGTTAGATTCATTGTTGTTGTTGCCATTTCCTATTTGCCGCTGGCAGGATCCGCTTGCCGGCTGGTTGACTCGTCTGTCCCTGTTCGGGCGCTTTCTTTTGCCAACGTTACGTAAAATGCTTTTTACGCTCAATTCCTTGCAAAAAGTTGTGGGAGTGGAAGCCAAAGCCATGTTGCCGTGTCATTGCAATGATAAATGTATTGGGTCACACACACACACCACCAACACCCACGCAAACAACAATAACACACACACCAATACACGCATATGGAACACTAAGTGCACACAATAAGCAGTTGTGTCATGAAAAGAAATCAGAATGTGTGAATCGACCAAGGAGGTGGGGAAATATATATGGGCACACACTGTAAGCCTAGGAGAACAAAAAGAAAAGCCACTGCACACAGACACAAAACAATGCCAATAAGGTAACACATACGACACACACTAGCCGTGTTTGTAATGGCTCCTGCCACCAGAATTCTATTGGACAGAAGGCACGTGACCTGGCTAAACAAACTACGTTCTTGGGTTTGCCAAATTTGTGGATTATGCGTGCCCACCTGAGGAATGGAACTTTTTCCCCCAACCTGTAATTGGATTGCAATTGTTGCTGGCGCCAAAGTAAAAGCAATTTTTATTGGCTTGTATTCCCAACAGCTTCCCAAATATTTGCATTGCGAGCGTTCGACCGGATTCCGCACAAATATACAAATATGCTACAAAATAATTTCGAGCCGAGGCCTGGATCGCCGTAATAATTAATGTTGCCAAAACATGTTTACAAACAAACTAACAAACTAACAATTAATTAGCTTTTTTTTCGAAAACCAGGGAACATTTTTGCAAACGATAGCACTGGAGAATTTATTAGAGTAAAAAGAAATCCATGAGGTCGCAGTGCGCTAGACTCTATCAAAAAATAATAATAATACTTTCTATGCAACTATGCCAATGTTGAAAATTTAAAACCACCTCATTTCAAAAAATACATATATATATATATATATGTGTGTATATATATATACATTTATTTTCATTATTATTCATTTATTCTAGAATGCAATTGCGGCAAGCGTTACAAGGCAAATGGCTAGATGATGGCATGGAAAATGTTGCACATACGTACCTTTGGCTTCTTAGCATATTGTCCGGTCCGGACATCACGTATTGTGGCAATATCCAAAATGTCGAGCTCATTGTTTTGATCAACCCAATAAAGAAAAAATCCTTTGGCATCCACACGCATCGTCACCGGCGTCCCGTTGCCCGAGTCCTTAAAGAGAAAATGAATTCATGAAAAATGGCTTAAATCCAGATCTCCGTCCAAGGTTTCTGCAATAAAAATAAAATTCCATTTTCCACAAATTCCCCATTGTCTTCGGTTCATTCAACTCGCCGAGACTAATGAATTTATTACACCGAATTTCGCTTTTCAATCGCCCACAAAATGGCCAAAACAGCAAAAAAAAAAAGTCATCACTGCTTATTATTTAAGTCAAATTAAATGGGCATGAAACTGTGTGCACTGTTGCTCTTCCTCAACCCAGCCCCTGCTCTCAACCTCTCGGCCGTTTGCCATAAATATTTTAGCATTCATTCATAAAAATCAAAGAAAAGAATGCGAAATTTTCTCATGTTGGCCGCAGCTGGCGGCTTGGCAATGGCAAACAGATGCGTTCAGATAAAACATCGCTGGCCAAAAATGAAATATGTTTTATTTTATTTTATTTTATTTATTTTGCTTTTTTGTTTTTAATATATTATATGCAAAACAGACGCCACGAGACGTTTGTGAGGAACTCTAAGGCAACTAAGGAAGCTGTTTTCAAATTGTTCTGGGAATCTTCCCACTTGAAAAGCGCGTTAAGTGGCGCGTACGAAACAAATGTTTTTTCGCTGGTGCAAATTACATTGATGTAAAGACTACATATAGACTACATATAGATATATATATACGTATATACAGCTTTTATAATAAAAACACAAAATTTAATTTGAAATAATGTTAAGCCGAAATGAGTATACATTTTGTACATTGGATTAACAAATCGTGTTGGTAATTCTCGATGCGTTTATGCAACGAACCAAAAATATTAAAATTTAAAAAAATCGATAGAAATATATTTTTATTCTCGTTCACGAAGTGAATGACAATGTAATATTTCTTTTTCATATCATTATTTTTCTATAAAATTTAAAAAAAAATAAACTGAAATTAATTTGTTAAATTGTATGTTAAAGATCTTTAAAAAGAGTCAAGAATTCAAAACACGCAACAACGTTTTATATATAGCAAAACATAGATATCAGTATATTCTTCAGGTTCAAAGAAGAAGAATTGTGTTAAGTTTAATGTCAGCTATTTTGACCTGCCAAGTGAACCCTGAAATATGACCACGAACAATAGGGAATAAGTGTTAATTTAGCAGAAAACTGATGGGCATTGAATCATAATGAATTCTTCGCAGCGTGGAGTTCATTATCCGTTGTTGAGGTCGGTTTAATGAACTCACAAGGTGCCAAAGTTACTAAGCCTGGGGACTGTCCCATCCCTCTTTTTTTCAACCTGCCCCCACCATCTATTCTAATAATTGATATTGAAAACGTTTACTTTCAGTTCAAATATTCGTAGCTTTTGTTTAGGGGGCGTTTGGCGGTCATTTGGGATTCGAGTCCGGTTGGCTTCATTTCCATTTTTCCCCCTGCCACTTTTATATTCAATTAAGCGCATATTTTCTGGAGATTTTTCGGCTGCCATCGGAAAAGGGTTGCGCACCGCTAATTGGACTACGGCTTAACCCCGCACCCTATATACCCTAGACATTCCCCACTTAAGTTTGTCTTGTTTTTCCTGTTTGTCTAATTACTGTTAACTAATTGAAGTGCCAGCCATCGACCCAATCGTTAATTTGTTTTTAATATGCGAAATTTACTGTTAACCAACACTGGCAGTCGAATAAACACCCAACTGAAATGGCAAATGGCCCGCAAATCGACAGTGAAAAACGAAATGTGAAACTGGTAACCGACAGACGCCCGTCTCTCTCTCTCTCTCTTAGCTTGTTTTTGGCTAAGAGCGATTACATGCATAATTCAATTGATGTAACAGCCTGTCTCCACCCGTCGATGCTACAGCTATATAGCTGTCTATAACACACACATACACACACACTTGGACGAAAATGGATAGCTGTGTTCGCAGATGTGGCTTGGTTACAGGCGCAGATACTGCTATAAACAGAGATACAGATACAGTTGTGTGTATATTGTATTGTCAATCATGCTTAGGGGCCTGCCAATAAAGCCAGCAAGTGCGTGTTTCACCAAGTCACACTTGCCTTCACGTAGACCGTCGACTTCTTTGGGGACTATGCAAATGCTATTTGGGATTATACAGCTGCTGTCAGGCTGTCTCTGTATGTGTGTGCGTGTGTGTGTGTGTACTTTGTGTGTGCCGAGCTTTTACTACCCTGTCTTCCGCTCACTTAGCCAAATGTAACCATAGTTAAGTAGTGTTAGTCTCTGTAATATTCTCTGCACAGGCTAAAAATCTCATAACTTAAATTAATATTTTCATATACACACACAATACAAATAGTTTCGAAATGAATGTAATAAGTAAAGTGCCTAAAATCGCCATTTTACATTTTCAAGTGATAATAAAGCGGTAGCACAGCTTTAATTCAATAATGGCAACAATTGTCTAACGGAAAAGAAAACGGCTTAGCTTTTTTGTATAAGTCTAATAAGCTTGTCTGTTTTTTGTATGTTCCAAAGAAAACATTTTTCTTTCTGTCAATTGATACTATTTTCCATTTACAAATCAAAATTAATGTATGCGACAACTTGTTAAATGTTTTTAATCGTAAATAAACTCGAGATAGTTAATAATATTCATACCTAAGCTAATCCGCTGTTATCTAATTGCCATTGTATGTATAAATTCTTGACCTGGACTGTTGCTTTTATACATACATTAATAGCCCCCGTTCTTCATTAAATGTGTGTAGGGTATACGAAGAACCTTCAGCGGCTGCAACTTCAAACTACATGCAAATGATGTCATAAAAATGTAGACACAATCTTCACGTGTCACCTGAGCAAGTTTGTTGAGCACTCGAAACTAGATGCTCGAGTTGCTGCTGTTGGTTTAAAGTTTTGCGAGGCAATTATTAAGCATACGCCGAGTGGTGCACTCGAACAGATGAAGCCAGTCACAAGCAGAAGCACTCACAGTTGGACAATGTTTGGCCTGACTTGGAGCTCAACATAAGACATACACATACACACTGGAGAGCCGTTGTAATTCGACCTTAACTTAAGACAAGGTGCTACTTAAAATTGAAATTATCCGTCGATTCACTAGAAATAATAATAAAGAAATCGATGCGGCAATTTGGGCTTATCGAGCAGACTGTCCATAGGCACTAATGATACTCAATTACCGATAACTATTTTTAGAGATTAGATTGTTGTTGTTTGATTTAATTGGCGACAAGTGTATTACGCAAAGATCAGAGCTGAAAGACTCTAGATTAAAGACTGGGCTGGGGAGTTCTAGTTCGCTGAGTTAAGCTGGTAGTAGGCGCTGATCACTTGGTAGATCCAATCCACATAGGCGGGCACAGAGGTGTAGACCGTCGGTCGGTTGGCATAGCCGCAGGGCATGTAGCTCCAGGAGCCAAGGCCCACTAGTTCAGGGGGTCCAGCGATGGGCCAGTAGACCAAGGGGGTGCCGCCATCACCGTAGCATGCCTTCACCTGGGCGCACACCTGCCTGCTCGTGAGCGGCGCATCCGCGGGCAGCTGCTCCGAGCAGCGCGTGCTGTTCAGCAGTGGGGCGAATCCATATTGCAGCTCCTTGGAGAACGCATCACCGTCGGCATTGGTCAGGCCCCAGCCGTAGACGGTGGTCGTCTTGCCGCTGTAGTCCTCATCAAGATCCGGCAGCGCGATCTGCTGCACACGTGCCGAGTACACGAATGACTCAGAGACGTGGAGCAGGGCGATGTTGTCGCTGCCCGCTTGGCCGTTGAACGAGCGGTGCGTCGAGGCAAAGTCCACGTAGCGCACCTGAGCGTCGGTCACGTTGGTGCGATTGGAGAGGCCCGCATAGACGGGGTTGCCAATGATGGCGCCATTGAAGCTGCGCAACTCCTCGCAGCAATGGGCAGTCGTGAGGACCCAGCGCTTGCCAATGATGACGCCCGCGCACTGATGGCTGTAGGTTACCGGGGTGAGGCTCAGCGAGACGAGATAGGGTGCATTGTCCACGCCCTGCACGTCGAAGCCGTCAATAATGCGTGACGACATTTCCATCTTCTCCTCTTTTTGGATCCTGTCTATTATACCCTCCACAATAAAGGGCACCAACTGCGGAGTGATCTTCGCCTTGGCCAGCTCCTCGTAGTGACCCGACAGCAGGTGCCGCATGTGGGGCATCTGGTACTTGGCGTTGGCCAGCGCCAGAAACGGCAGAAAAGCTATTAATATTTTAACCGTTAACATCACGTTACGTATCGTTGAGAACTGCGATTGTTGTCAGCTAGTCCCGAAAGCTCTCCAGACTTATATACCCAGTCTAGTGGAGCTTTCTGATAAGCAATGTGGGAAACAAGTCCGATTAGTGTTAACACAAATATAGCGCATGAGAGTGGAAATTAGAGATGGCATCGTGTTTAATTGTATTGTGCACGATACACGAAACAAAATGTTAACGAATGCCTTGAAAGAATTTGTATATTGTTGTATTTGGTTTTATATAAATGTGTTCTTTATAATATTGTTTATGAAGTGCAGTATTAAACATGAAAATCAGTTCAATTTTGACAAAGTGATTGTCTGTAGATTTGCCAAATCTTAACACATTAACTGACGAACTTATTCATGAGTATATATTACAAGTTTTAATATCTAGCTTCAATAGCGACGAAAATAAATTGCGTTCAAACTGAGAGATATTGTATAAGCCCAAAATTCTATTAACATACACATATTATATTGAATAACTATACTTTAGTGCTTAGTGTTCACGTTTATAGGGTTTGCTAAATGTTTTATTGTAGCTTACGATAAATTCAAAGAATGCTCCTATACGTAAACGAATATATTAGTAGAATAATGACGAAGTGGCTGACCAACTCTAATTATTTTATATATAACATATAAAGAAGCAACTTTAAAACAATTTTTTAGCATTGGTACTGAAAAAAATTTTTGCATCTGGATGGCTTTTTTCTTTGGCCATAAGTTTCTTCGATAAATTATTATTTTAAAAGTTTCTCTATTTCGATCGTTTGCAGTATTCAGTATTATCTTCGACTCTAACAATATGTACTACGCCTGTCAATCATTTCCTAGGCAAAATAGTCATAAATTCAATATTTGATAATAATTTTTAATCTAAATTTAATTATATTTAACAATACTTTTTTAAATGGCTTTTTAATGTTATTGTCAATTTTGTTATATTTTATTTTACCGCCATTCTTGTTGTTCATCAATTTAAATGATCTTAACTGTGAAAAGCTGGCTAAAAACATGTTTTTCAAAATTGACAAATTCCCCCATTTCAGTCAGGCGCTCGCTGGAGGATTATTAGTCACCGGACTGGACTTTATCGTCATCGTTTAACTGGACTTTAAAGTGGCATTAATGCCACATGTTCTGTATTTTCCCCGCCGTCGGACATTTCGCTGTGCCGTTGTTGTTTTTAAATGTGTACACAATTGTGTGTGTGGTTGCACAGAGTCCAGAGCCCGCAGCGGCGTAAAATTTGCTTTTAATTGGCTTAGCCCGCATAATGGCCATCATCTAGCGCCAGCTGAATGCTGGCCATTGTCCACTCTTTTATGTACCCGCCAAGGACACATATCCCTTTATAGACCAACATACACGTACATATATACTTATATCCATATATATATTTTTAGCGCCCTTTTATAGAAAACTTGGTTCGGGGCGGTTTTGCACGCGTGAATTGCCAATCCCTTAGAACACACATTACGCTGGCTAAAAATATCGCAATTATCGGAGTATATAAGCCAGCTATATTCATTTAGCTTAGTTAGATTCCTTATCCATATCAGTTTACGTTGTATTAGCTTAATTTCGATTGTTGGAAAAAATCAAGCCATAAATACCGATTAGCAAATATGAAATCATTTTCATAAATTTACTAATCTGCCGATAACATCGACTGTCGAATCGAGCTATAAAAGATCGCTGGCCTCCAACCATGGACATTAGTTGGTAGCTTCAACCAGAATGAAAGTACTCGCTGTTACCCTCCTCGCCCTGCTGGCTGCCAGCGCCCAAGGCGGCAAGCTGACCGATACCTTGGCCAAGGTCATTCCCAGCTTCCCCACTGGCTACGTGATCAACGGCACCGACGCTGATCCCCACTCGGCACCCTACATCGTCTCGCTGGCCACCAACTACGCGAAGCACTCGCACATCTGCGGAGGCACCATCATCAACAAGGAATGGATCGTCACTGCCGCCCATTGCATCTCCAACGCGGAGGGCATGAGCGCCATCGCTGGTCTCCACATTCGCGCCGAGGTGGACGAGCGCACTCAGCAGCGCCTGATTGACTTCGGTCGCGTCCACGAGGAGTACACCGGTGGTGTTGGTCCCTACGATATTGCCCTGCTGCACGTCAGCGAGCCCTTCGAGTTCAACGAGTGGGTCAGCCCAGCTACACTGCCCAGCCGGGAGGAGATCCACGAGGGTGAGACCCACCTGTACGGCTGGGGCCAGCCCAAATCGTATGTGTTCACCGCCGCCAAGACCCTGCAGACCGTGACCACCGAGATTGTTAACTACAACCAGTGCAAGGAGGTCCTCCCCGAAGATGCCCCTCTCGCCGTGAGCAATGTCTGCTCCGACTCCCTGCACCAGAGCATTTCCGCTTGCAACGGCGACTCCGGCGGCCCATTGGTCGTTGAGCGCCAGGGTGCCGCTTCTCAGCTGATTGGCATTGTATCCTGGGGCTACATTCCCTGCGGCTTGGCCAACTACCCCTCGGTCTACACCCGCGTCTCTGCCTACGTCGATTGGATTGCCAAGATCCAGAGCGCTTTCTATATACTGAATTAAATGGTGTAACATTTCAATAAAAGTAATCTTGACTCTAGTCAAGACCAGTTCGATTAAATGAGTAAATAATGTGTTAATAAACCATGTGATCCAAAGAACTTAAATTTATGATCTCAGATTATTAGTTGGCTTATTTTAGGCGGATCTGTCTATCTTTTTATGGTCTTTATTAAAGTTCAGTTTGCACTTTACCAAGGGGCGTAGGCCATAGATTAGCTCCAGACTACGAGCTTTTGATTCAACCAATCAGAGCACAAGTAAGTGTATAAGTAGAAGAGTATACCCCGTCTACACTTTCCAAGTCTTCGAAGCTTTTTAAGCAACGTAAAATGTGTGACTGGCGTTTTCATTATCCAAAGGTTAAAGATAATCAGCTCTTAATATATGGCTCATGCCTTGTTAATTTTGCTAAATCACTTTATGAAGCATAATCGAAAAAGTCGATCATTAAACTTGCATTGAATGAAATGCAGGGAATTAAAATAAAAATATAAAAAGCAGGTAACGTCTTCAGAATTAAATAAGTTCACAATATTAATATGTATTTTTATAGGTGAAGCTTCCCACAATAAATCGAATATTAAACTTAATAATGCTTTAGTGATAACTTTGTTAACTTTTGAATTTCGCAATAGCATATCAAAATTTATCAATCTGGTAAAAGTAATTGGAACTATCGATTAAATTTGCAAATCATTGTCATTTCGCAGGATTGTCAACACCTTCCCAGTCGATTGTAGTCCGTTAGCCGGAATTCTGAAACGCGGAAAACTGATTATCGCTTAAAGGGATATCAGTGTCATAAATCTGTCTGATAATCTGCCGATAATAACGCTTCTTTTTCCGGGTGAATAGCCCTATAAAAGATTGCACCATATCGACGATCCTATCATTTTGAATCCACAATCTCAAGGCAATCTACCGTATCTCTGGATTGCCCAGCTGCAGAGCGATTACTATATACTGTATTAAATTGTAGTTTAGATTAAAAGCAAAATAATTTGTATATTTTGCTCTTCTGACTTCTGGTAATTTGATATAATTTGTGTTGATAACAATTACGCTATGAAATTGCTTTTAGATAGTTTTTGTTATCATATGTTATCATGATATTGATAACACGTACTTGTTTAATCGTTAATAAAATTGGATTGCTAATAAATGTGCTAAAGTTGCCTAAAGATTTAAATCTTATGCTAACCCAATGAGAAGGCTTATACAATTAATAAATCCAGTTGAAAGCCATTTAAGATTTGGGCTAAACGAAAACTTTTTTAAAAAACACAAATTTACATCTTGTTAATAAATAAGTGGAGAAGATTTTCTCAAGCATGTTTATACAGGGTGTAGAGGATACCCAAAAGCTATCGATAAGTTGAAGTTTTAAAGTCTTAAGTTGTCCAAGGTATGGTTGATACTAAGAGTTTTATTTATTTTATAGGTTCGACAAAATGTATATATAAAGGTAATATATATCATAAATATATTTAGATGAATTCCCTCTCTAATCAATTACGTAATCGATATAAGTCGCATAATTTTGACCAGTCTATTCAACTGTCTTCGACGGTCGATGAACACATCAATTTGAACGGCTTTCGAACACTCCTATGTTTTACGACCCGGGCCCAATCAGACGAATGATCTTGCAAAAAAAAGGAGAATTTTCCTTTGTTTACACCGATAACTTTTATATATGGTTGCTAATTAAGTAAACGCTGCTCGAGATTTACGAGCCACTTGCTCGCATAGACGATCTGAAGGCTGAAGCAGAAGTCATAGAACTGGGCCAGCCCACTTGAAGATGGCTGAGTGATTGCCATTGATATTGATCTAAAGTGGGGCTGCAGCAGCGATTAGTGGACCCGATATCGCTGTCTAATCGACCGAGTGCACTTTGGGTAATCGGAACACGGCCATCATCGAGCAAAAGCCGACGAGACAGGATCGTAAATTTGTCGCGAATTTGCAGTGCGTCGATTGAACGACTTCTATAAAGACCAGTTGCCATTGATAGCGAACGGTTCGGATGATAAGGGCTGATAACGGCCGACCTGGCTGGCTATAAAAGCGAAAGCTTTGGCTACCGATGGCAAACAGTAACCGGTGGAGTCAGCAGCTATTAAAATGAGACAATTTGTGGTGCTACTTGCATTAGCCGTGGCCACGGCTAGCGCCAATACCATTGCCTGGCCGGGATTCCCCGAGGGTCGCATCATCAACGGCAACGAGGCATCCGCCGGCGAGGCGCCCTTCATTGTCTCCCTGCAGTCGACCAAGAACGCGCACTTCTGCGCCGGTTCCCTGCTCACCGAACGCATTGTCCTGACCGCCGCCCACTGCATGACCAGCTCCCAATTCCTGGTGGTCGCCGGCGCCCACAGTCGCACGGACACCTCGACGACGCAGGTGCGCGAGGCGAGCAGCGCCCGCCAGACGGTGCACGAGAAGTACGACGGCGGCGTTGGTCCCTACGATTTGGGTTTGATCTTCCTGGAGGAGCCCTTCGATCTGACCGCATTGGCCCGTGACGGCAGCTCGCCCGTCGCGACCATCTCGCTGCCCACCAACCAGTTCTCGACGAACACCGACGGTGTCCTCTACGGCTGGGGACGCGACAACTCCGGCTTGCTGCCGGACAAGCTGCAGAAACTGGACGTGGATATCATTGGCTACAACGACTGCTTGGCACAGCTGCCCAAGGGCAACAAGCTGGCCGAGAGCAACATTTGCACCTTCACCGCCGGCACCACCGACGGCGCCTGCAACGGCGACAGCGGCGGTCCACTGGTCAACAAGCTGGCCGACGGCAGCTACCAGCAGGTGGGCATTGTCTCCTGGGGCTACACACCCTGTGCCAGCACCAAATACCCCTCTGTCTATACCTACACCGGTGCCTACAGCGACTGGATCAAGGAGCACAGCAATGACTACTAAAGCATCCGTATGAATCAATAAATGCAATTAAATCAACTTTTCTGTAACTCACGTCGTCCCATTTGATGAACTTCTCCCCATCCTGCAGAGCCTGTGGCACCTCCACGCTGGCCGTCGATATGTAGGTGCCGCCTGCGCTCATCATCCTGTGGGCCTTTTCTTCTTTTCGCTGTTGTCTCTTTCTTCTCTCTCTCTCTCTCTCTCTCTCTCTCTCTCTCTCTCTGCCGCTCTCTACCTTTCGTCTGACTTTTGTGCGTTAATTTTGTTCAGGTTTTTTTTTTGGCTTAGCCGCTGCGGTGCATTTCCTTTGTTGAATTTGTTTCGCTTTCAACTTTTGTGGTTCTGTGAATAGTTGTTGTTGACTTTGTTTTGCATACAAATGACGCCATTTGACCGTGTCCTGGTCCCGGCTCAATTAGACCGCTGCCGCTGCAACTGTGGCACGCTTCACCTGCGCCTGCCGCATTCTGTGGGCTTCTCCTTTGCAGCTTGATTAAAATTTCGCAGTTGTGCGGCAAAACTGGCTGAAAAATAAGAAACAAACAAACAAAACAATGCGTTTAGAGAGAAGGTTATCAAAGTCAAGTTGCATCAAATGGGTTTATTCCACTTTGTATGATTCAATAGATTCGCTAAACTATCAGAATTCCTAATCATGACCGTAAACCCCAATTCGGAACAACAGCCATGCCATGTCAAATAACTTTAAACTGGTCAACTATTGAATTCTGTAGTTCCTTAAAATGACTGAATATTTAGAAAACAGTTTTAGCAAAAACAGCTTTGGAATTTGTTCGCTTGCTGCAATATACAAAATTGCATATGCTATGGACTATTTACGCAAGCAGTTATAATTCCATAAAGCTAAAAAGCTTTTTGTACTCTCTATTTCTGTCTATCTCTTGCCACAAATCAGAATTATGAACATTTTTGTTGCTTTTCTATTTGGTTTTTAGTCTTCAAAACTTCAATTTTTTTTTGTATGTAGCAAGGAAAAAGTGTTTCAAAGTGTCTTTTGTTTAAATCGGATTGACCTCTTTTTTTTCCCTCACTTGGAAACTGAAATTTGTGAAACTAGCTCAAAATATTTTCTTAAGTCTTAAAAATAGATAAGTTGGCTTGCTTGGTTTTGCCAATGAAAAGAAATAGTTGTGCTTCAGTTTCCATTCGATACACTCTATTCACTATTTTTTTATTTTTAACACAGCTACTGGATACGCAAATAGCTTGAATATACGTGATTATATCTTATATATTGGTTTCATTGTTGCCTTGACTCGAGTTGGTTGCAAAAGGTCAAGTCTTTACAGACCTGGCATTCAAAATGGGATTCGCTTTGTTAGCCTATTTTTAGGCAGCTTCGATGTTTTGTGTAGTTCTCGTTCGGATTTCATTTATGCAAAATTGTTTCGCTAATTTGGTGCACAAATATTTTCAGTTCTGCTGCTTCAGAGTTCCGTTTTCAATTAGCAGCCCAACAACTTTTGACCCCAGGGGTGCTAAGACCGTGTAACGGTATTGTGTGCTGCTGTTGTGCAGCTTATCGGACTTTAAATAGACATCCGGTTGTGGCTCGGTCTTCAACGGAACTCAGCTCCGATGACAGCTACCGTTAAATGTTCGGTAAATTCATTCAGAGCCCGTCGGCTCCTGAATCATTCAGAGGCAAAAAGCTTCCAGTTTTCCTCTCAAACACATAATCCGCTTACAACAAGCCAAGCCAAGAGAGACAAAGCAGTAAACGAGAAACAGATAATGGCTGATGGAGATGAAGAAGAAGAAGGTCCGCACACACACACACACACACACACACGTGACTTTCCAACTAATTCATTTATAATTTCTTTTGGGCATTTCATAATCAATTCCAGCAACAAACAAAATGTAAACGTAAGCAAAACTTTTCTAAGTCTAAGAACCGCACAGCTTGCTGGTCTGTGTTTGTGTGTGTGTGTGTTTTACACCCACACACACACACACAATTAAAAGGAAGTCATTTGTTTTTGGTTATTGTTGTTTGTGCAAACTATAGTAAATAAAATTGAATTTGTGTGCATTTATTTTCCACTTCTACACAGTTTTTGTATTTTCGGTATTCGTAAATCTCAAATTGAGTTTGCACGTCAGGTAAATTCAGCGGCCTCTCCTGCTGCGGAAGTAATTAAGCATTTTGTTTTGCATGCGAAACGCGTGGAAATGATTGGAAAATTGTTATGGCTTATATAACAAGCGCACAGGAAAACTCGAATGAAAATCGCTAGCGACGCCTTTTTCAGATTTCTCCTTTTGCGCTCTATTTCCATGTTTTTTTTTTTTTTGTTTGATTCCTTATATTTTTTCTGTTCCGTTCTGTTTTTTACTCGCACAAACCGTTTTAAGTGTTTTATGGCAAACGGGCAAAAATTTATTGCAGGCAATTTGCAGATCTACCCACGGCTGAGGAGGCGTGCGCAGGATGGTGTGGGGGGATGTCAGGAAATCACAGCGCCAACAAACAGATTTGAAGTGACTTCCACTTCTAGTGAGACAGCAACAGCAACAACAAAACCAACAATATTAATAACGGACCCAGAGTGCGAGTCGCATGAATCATGCATGCGACACAAAACAGAACAAAATGGCGGCTCTGCCCCAGCGAACGTTTACGGAGCTGGGCCATAAATCAAAGCGCCAGTCAAAATATGTTTGCCGATTGTAAACTCGAAAGAATATTCGAAAAACTCTCTTTGGCCGTTCGTCGAAGAGATAGTAAAATGCGTTCGAGGTGGCATTTTATCTCCAGGATTAGTTTACTGTCGAGAGGAAGCTGACTTCAATGGCCACATAGCCCAACTGGCTGTAAGCCATGTCCTCGTTGCCTAGTTTATCTGGTAGATATCAGGTCAAAATTTTATTGTATTTCTGCGCTCTTAAAACACTTTAAGCCTCTTAGACTTGTTCTTATGGCAACTTTAAGTGGCAAGACAGCTGCTACTTAAGGATTGACTACTTTGTGATCACCGCAGGCAAGAGAATGCTTTCTAGTTTTTTTAAACACCCAATTAACTAAACAGCTTCAAAGCACCTGGTAAATGTAAAATGTTTGACAAATAATTTCTTGCTTTAAGATACAAGATAAACAATCTTTTACTTGATGTAATTCTCCATTTAAATTAAATAAAATGTCAAAAATTTGCTTAATAGCTTTTATGTGAAATATTTTTTGATAACAAACACTAACTGTAAAACTAGGGCTCTATGGTTACTTTAAGTTTACAAGTCTTATTAAAGCTGTTGTATTTAAAGTGCGTGATCAGTTTTATGCAGTTAAAACCAATTACTTGCTGGGCCCATCACTTGTAATAATAAACATTACATTTCAAATTATAATATTCTTTATATTATTGTTATTGCCGAAAACAAAAATAAATATCCTTTCTGGGACATAATCAAACCTACTCTGCCTCTGGCAAATGGCGCATCGCAACCGATGGGGGGAATCAGCTGTTGTTGTTGTTTTTGTTGTTGTTGTTGCACGAACGGCATTGAGGAAGTTGCTTGTCAAACGGCAATCTTGGCGCTCGGCACGGGCAAAAAACATGATAATCAAATCAAGGCGCCAGCTATTTGGTTAATGTGCATGACAGCGTTGCCAACGACATTGCCAAGTTAAAATGCTTAAAAGTGAGGCAGGTGAGCATCAAAAGATAAGAGGATGAGCAGCCGGTGGTGGGGTGGTTGGAAGCGGGCAAAAATGTGTGGCATGCTTTTAGGAGCAAACGTTTTTCTCGACGCGCAAATTGCAGCGACAGCCTGTGGCCTGCCACTGTGTGTGTATTCGTGTGTGTGTATTCGTGTGTGTGTATGTTTGTGTGTGTGTGTATGTTTGTGTGTGTGTGTGTGTGTGTGTGTGTGTGTGCGTGTGTATGCTGACTATAATTTAATTTGTGGTACATAAAACTTTTGCCAGCGCTTCATCTCGCCCTGAGCCCGTAGCACTTAAGTGTCTAAGCGAGAGAGAGAGAGAGAGAGAGAGAGAGAGTGACAGTGAGAGAGCGAGAATTACATTAAACTAATTGCTTTAGCTTGTCATTGTTGTTGTTCTTGCGTATTTATTGTTAGTGAGGCTTTTAGCCGAAACCGAATTATATTTACTTGTATGTGAAATACATTTTTGTGTTTGCCTATTAAAAAAAAATTTTGGGGCGGCAGCTGTTGACGCACAGTTTGACAGGCACTGTGCATGTCCTTGCAACAACAACAGAAATGAGTTTCCAATTACCTTTGACCTTAAGCACAACAACTTAAACAAGCAAAGTTAAATCAAATATTTAAGCTTACAAACACACACACACACACACGCACACATACACAGAGGGTGCGCCACGCCTACCTACAAGAAAAAGGACTCGGCTTCTGGGTTTATTAAAATGCGAAAGTGTTGAGTAATTTGCGGCCAGCTCTCGCTTTATTTTTTGTCGTTGTTGCGCCTTGAATATTTCAACATTGCGCGGCAATCATGTAAATTTCACTTGACTTTTGTTGTTATTGTTGTTGCTGCTGTTTCCTGGACAATTTTTGCCCGTTTCACTCGTAAAAATTCATCAGGCAACAAACGAGCTGCCCCACGCCCCACATTGAGTCAACAATCTAGAGCCGCCGCTGCCCCTCCGGCTATAGACTTGCGATATCGGTAGCAGAAAGTACACAAATAAATAAAAATATAAAGCGCTATGCGTCGCTATGTGTGTGTGTGTGTGTCTCTCTGGATGAGGGGCGGATTGAAGGGATCCTCGTGTCCTTCTGTCCACAGTAAAAATGAAAAACAACATTAAGTTCAATGACACCCCCAAAAACATAACAGACCCTCGGGCACCAAGTTCCAAGTTTGTTCTTCATTTGAGGTACCTCCATCAACGTCAAGTCGAGCCTCTTAGCTGCCCCCCCCCCCCCATTCCGTCCCCTGCCACAAGTGGGGGCTCCTTCAATTGGAAAACTTTTGTTACACTTCGTTTTGGGTGTTGGCGGGGTCTGCATTTTTAATTCCCCCACCCACTCAGCCCCACACCTAATTTAATTTCTGTGCGAGGTTTAGTGACCCAACTCGCCCATCAACCTCCCCCCCAACCAGGCCACTTTCTGTGCTGCCGACTGCCAGATAATGCCTGTCGATATATAAGTAGGCAAATTGTGAAAATATTGACAAAACAATTGATGGGTTTTGCACGCGAGTTTTCACAATCCATACTGGCCCCTCACACCGGGTTATCTCCACTCATTGCTGCAAAATTGCTCTATTTATAAAGTGGGCAAAAGTTGGGAAGTAAGTGCGAAAAGTTTAGCATAGTTTTCGAAGCAGTCGACAGTTAGCAGTAAAATCGACAATTCACACGAATATAATTACAGATACTATTTTTACTCTTCAAGGGAAAATAATTGTGGATGTAATTTAATTGAAAAATGGCGGAGAGTGAGTGACAAACGGAAATTAAAAAATAACAGGAAAAATATAAATGGAAACATTAAGCCGGAAAATCAGAAAAAATAAATGGTAAGCCATATTTCATTATTCTATTTTTTTTACAGTAAGTGCCCATTAGTTATTTGAATTGATTGATAGCTCTTAAATATTACTTTAACGAACCTATAAAATGTATATCTTTAATTAAAAATATCAGAGATAAATGTGTCATTGTCATTATCATAAGTAATATAAGATAAAAGGCAAATTTATACACGCGGAACTTAGAATGTTCAATAAATATAATACGTGTAATGGATCGATGCCGTAAAAGTTAATAAAGACGATTCATGATCGAGAATTGGGACCTTATCGATTGAGCATTGCATAGTTGATGGTTGGAATTGTCATCTATAGAGCGGTATAATTTTAAAACAATGGTCAATTCACTCTAATAATTTACGGTACAATATTGAAATGATAAAAGAAAGTACTTCAAATCATACGTACACAAGGTTTTTGGGAAATGAGGGGTATCCAAAAAGTGAAATATTCTTAATCGGTGTATAGTATAAGCGAGCCTACATACAAAATTAGGTGTGTCTTTAGCTCCTATTGTCTGCGATATATGCTCAAAAGACTGTGCAGTGAGCGATATTAATCGATTTCAGGTAAAAATGACAAATTATGGGCAAATTTAAACAAATTTTAAGTTTGATATCCAGTCTGTAAAGTTTCTTAGCTTTAAGCTTTGAAAGTGTCATTAAAATAAATTTGAAGTGATTTCAACTTTGGAAAAGCCAAAAAATTTGCTAAATTTTGGTGTGAGATGTGATATCGATTTAGTGTTAAACTTATCTATTTATAAAATATATATTTATATATAGTAATCTAATACTTAGACTATTTAAATTTGTATCACATATTTCGTAGGAAACCCTTAATATTGACCATTTACACCCCCACTATTTAAGCATCTAACCATCCATTATGGTGGTTCATTACAATCACTTGTCAGCTCAAATAAGTACAGTTTATGGTTCGGTTAATCAACTGCTAACCACCCCCAGTAGACGGTGAGCAGCTTCATTAAGTACAGCCTGCCACTCCCCCTTGGCGTTTGGCAGCATAGAATTTAATTTAATTATTCCCCGCCCCTTCACCGGTAGGGGCCTGTCAAACATTTCGCTCAAATTTTGACATTTTGGCAAAGATCAAAAGTCAAATGTTTCCAATTCGACGCCCGCCCACCGCGAAGCGGGTAATACAAACGGTAGAGAGGGGGAGAAGCAAATATAATATCTATAAACAAAACGGGGGAAACTGTGTGGCCATAAATCTCGGACAGCTTTTCATTATGGCTAATTAGGCATGCAGAAGAGGTGCAGTGGGGAGGTTGTATACTAAATGCGTGTTGCATTAGCAACAAAATAAATAAATAAGCAGCAGCATTAATTACTCGCACACACACACACAGAGTCACACACACCCACGCAGGCCTATCATTAGCCTCTTGTGTGTTTAGCTTAGTTTGCATTTTAGTGCAGCCGCAACCGCAACCACATGCCACATGTGGCACACTGCGTATGAGTAATGTTTTGTACGTTTCAAGCACGTTTTCGAAAAGATGTTTGATCTTTGCTTTGCGGCAGCTGTCAGTTGGTCAAACTTTGCGGTTTGCCGCTGTCATTTGGCCACGCTAAAATAATCACAATTCAAATCACAATTATCGTTTAACTAACGAGGTTTGCACAAAACGACCGCAGCATTGTTTCAAAATGCCAGAAAAAGTAAAATGTTAATTATTAATTAAAACCGCCTTTCAATGTCGTCGACAATACAAACACTTACACACACGCACTCACACACACGCACACACGGTGGCACTTTGGTTAAGTTTATCGCGCATTAGCAGCAGCTATCAAAATACCAAAAACAATTAGTGTGCTCTAATGAAATGTATACAACGGGGAGATACCCTGTAATCAGCATTAATTTAGTAGCTTTATATAATTGCCTTGTCTCCACTTCTAAATTTTAAGCGAATAAAACGTTCGGTGATATAGAAATATTTTTCAAATTAAATATGCTCAATTGTTCATTGTATCGTATCGATCTAGTTGTAAGTTATAAGCGGTGTTCTTGAATAACGCAAGTTTTTAGTAAATATGTAGCAAGTGTAAAAAATATATATTAAAAAAAAAAATTTTTTTTTATGTATAAATAAACAATATTGGTATCTAAATAAATCACGAATAGGCAATTTTGAATCCAGCAATTATAGTGCAGTCGATCAGAATATTAAGGTTTGAATATATCTTGTTAATACTCCACCAACAAGTTGGGGAGACTTGATTTGCAATTCATATGATCTATTTGTTACTTTAAATTTGAATTTTTAGAACGCTTTGAGTTTGCCTTGAATTTAAAAATTGTGGCGTAATTTGAAACTTTTAAATGGAGCATATCTCGTAATCGAATTTCGATTGTTGTGGCTTTCTGTTACGGTAAAACATGCATAAAAATTTATATGTTTATATAATACACACTGGAAAAAAACTTTGTGCTAAATTCTAGTTGAACTGAAATTATTTTAAATTTCACGTAATTATCTTTCCAGATTATAAACAACGAGTGAATCATCTTTTATATCAAAATTACCCTGTAATGATAAAAAAGTAGGAAAAACCCACTTGAATTATGCAGAAAATATTTATAATAAAATTAGCATTCTTAAAATAATGTTTTAACATTCTCAATGAAAGTTTTCAGAAATATTCGGCTTTAATGAAAAAATTTTCTCTAAAGAAAAATTTTGTTATCAGGTTCGGGAATTTTAAACTTGTTTGTAATATGACAACGTTCCTGATTTAAGAGCAAGATTCTTGATAAATTCTAAATCTTTTGTATGAATCACCCTGTTTATCAATTTTTATGTATAGGGTATTAAAATTGCCATTTGCGTTCAGCTCATTCATATTCATAGCAACTCCCCCCACCCAGAGCCAATTTGGCTATCCATAGAATATTCAAGTATTATTTTAGCAGCAGCAGCAACAGGAACAGCAGCAGCAACAGCGGCGACTGTTGGCTCTCATCTTTGTTTTATTTATAACGGTTCTGTTCCGTTGAGTTCCGCTGAGTTGAGTTGAGTTGAGTTTGGTTCAGTTCTGGGTTGTGTCTCTGTGTAAATTTTGTTTTCATTTTTATCGCGCTTTTATCTAGTTTGTCAACGTTATCAGGGCACAAGAACGTTAACAGGGCGAGTTGCGGATACACTCAACAACACTCACTCACACACACCCAACAACCCAACACCCACCCCTTCACCCCGTGGCACCCCTTATTTCTCCTTTTAGCCACAGCTGCGGAACCACATGGCAATGAAGGCAGTTAGAAAATTCCCGTATTAGATTTGACGCTTCATTATAATGATAGATCGTTGTGTGCGTTGGTATATGACACAACAGTAACAACAACTACTACAACTAAACCACAATAACAACAAGTGAATAGCTTTAGCAGCAGCATGATGCATAGTTCGGCCTACGCTGCGTATGCGCAACTTTTTTTCACTTTACAGCAGCGTTGGCGTCGTTCTTAAATAATTAATGAGTAGTTCAAGTAACGACCAGCGCGAGGAGGCGGGCTTGTGGTCACAGAGAGCGGGTTAAGCAGCATAATGAGTCAAGTATGCGCAGATTGTGTGTACACACTTCCTCGCAGGACGGCTCTCATATTTCGCTATGCATATCCCTTTCTCTGCTGTTGCCCCTTTTCTTTCTGTCTCGGTTACTCTGCAAATTCTGTTTGTCCTTTAACGCTTTTTTTTTGCGTTTGACTGATTGAAACTAGCGGCTGCCAATGCCAATCAAAAGCGCCCGTCGTGTGCTGAAAGGTTAAAGCAGAATTCAGTTATGTGGCATGTAGCATGAAGCAGGTGACAGGCGGCATGAAACGGCAGGTGAGGAGGAGCTGGTGTCACGGTAAAACGCATTACTGATTAAATAAACGTACAGCACGTGTTAATGAATTATACAAACGTTACTGAATTAATGCGTAAAACTGTTGCAATCGACTACGTAATACCCTGTTAAAAGTATACCAATTATGAGGTGTCTGTTCAATCAGAATTATTCACATTATTATCTAGAATGTCGTTTTCCCCATTTGCGGAACCAGTAGAAAACCAATCTTTAAAGGAAAATAATGCATGTATTAAACTTGTTTAATCAAAAATGTGTAATGGGTAGTTTTTCAAAATCAGTTAGGAGATTTGAATTTTCCTTAAAAGTATTTAAGAAACACTGAAAAAAATTTGTACCGTTTTGTTCTAAAAGCAAATACAAATACAAAAAAAAAACCAAATACAGTGTGTTTTAGGTAGTGTCCGGTATTATTGAAATAAGAAGGCTCCTAAAATGTGTATTGGTTCACGTGTGAAGAAAAGTCCACATAGAATGAATTTTAAAAAGGCCTGTAATTGTTTTCGGGAAATGTTTGCTCTTTACTAACAACTTTTGATAAATAAATAAAAATAATTTAAAAAGGTATTACAATGTTTTTATACATATTTTATACTCATTTTATTTATTAATTTCGACAATTCTATTTATACATTAATGGAAAATAATCACAAAAGAGAAACCAAAAACGTGTCCGTTATAAAATGGTCTCTGATTTGGAAACGTTGTGTGGGTTCGAAATTTATATTTGAAGCAATAAACTTATCAAGAATTCAACATTTTCATACATTTTTGATTGACACAAGTAAACAACTTTTTATAATGACTTTTATCAGAACAATACAAATTATAAATTTCAAAATATTGCCAACTGTCAAAACAAGTAATTGAATTTTAAAATACTGCACCCATTTTAAAAAAGCTGTCAACATCTTAAATATAAACTAGAAGAAAAGTAGTTAGCCGATTCTCTAGAAATAATGGCAAACTGAGTAAAATCATTTAAAGGGAACTATCAAAATTGACATACCCATTTTCAATAAAAATCAATATTTTCATCACATATGTAACGAGAAATGTAAGGGATAAAATTTCAAAAGATAATAATGTATTCTATAACAATTCAATAAATAAGAAAAAGGATTTTTCGCTTGAAAATGAATTTATTTTTAGCAAATTTATAAAAGTGACTATTCAAAGAACCTTTGTTGATTGGATGTTTTATTGGAATTGTGTCCATCTAAAATATATCTTAAATGCAACTAGTAGTTGCTATGTTGCGTCTGTTAGCTATAATTTTTCTACAGTCCCAAATTGTGGAGCATTTTCGTGCCTCGCAGCTTGAGATACAAATACGTATCTATGAGATACTCACAGTTGCCATGCGTATGCCGTTGGCCTTATGAGTTCAAGTACAACCGGCGACAGGCGACGGGCAACAGCAGCGCAACAAGCAACAGCGTCAACTATTAGACACTCCAGCCAATCGCCCCCCCGCCTCCACTAGTTCCCCTTTGGCTGTGCTGCAACTAAACAAACGAAAAATTGATTTCAACTTTTCAACACATTGCCTCAAAAACAAATACAGAAAAATTCCCTGGACTGCTCATAAATACGCGAAAATCTGCTTAGAGCCAAAAACAATTTTCGGCACGATTTTCAATTAGCCGCAACAACAACAACAACAACATTGGCAGTCCTACAGTGGATAAAGATCACATATCAATCACAGTTTTTATAGCTACTGGGTCAGTAGGTATAAAAAACACACTTTTTACTGGGTATACAGTAATTTATTGTAATATGTAACAGATTCTATAATCTGACTAAATCTAAACTCTTTTGTAATATTTATTTATATTTTATTTGAGCTACAATAATTGTTCTGACATCTCATATACTCGCACCACTGTGCGCCGTGGAAAAATGTTTAACAAATAAATAGAATTGAATGAAATTGTATTTTGATTTGATTTCTGATGGATGAGATCAACGACAACGAAATCAAATTAAAGAAATACAGCGAGCACAAAATTTATACCCCCAAAATTGTTTTTTTTTATTTTTGTTGTTTTTATATTTTTGTGTTACCTGTGCAAAAGTTTTAGACTTTTAGATGACAATTGTGTTTTCGGTTGCCGTTGAACGAATTTCAATAACAGATTTTGCACCCGAACGGGACTGATTTAAGATACAACAAATTACCGTTACGTTTTGTTAATGGACGTCCCACAACTTCAACTCCCCACGGTACACAGATCTCGCTCTTGATATATATATATATCGGTCTTTGCGATGATTTACACCTGGGAACTCATCAAAAGTAAGTATTTAAGTACTTGTATGCCTATCTTTGTCTAAGCAACAACTATTAACTTAGTCACACACGACACGAGATTCACACACACACACGGCCGTACACCTGCATACACACACACACACGCGCGTAGCGGATTCGGAGTCTGTTTTGGAAATGTAAGGCGAAAGCTGAAGACTTTTTTTGAGAATTTCGAGGAGTTGACTGAAAACGCGACCGAACGCTTCGGCGTGCGACGAATGTCTGTTGGGAAAACGAAAATCCAAACTGAAAATGAAAATTTCTGAGCAGGCCGAGAGATACTGCGAGATGAGAGCTAAAAAAGCAGGCAGCATGAGACAAAGAGCGAGAGAGACAGAGAGAAGGAGAGCGAGAGGGCGACCTTTGTTGGAGCATGGCGGGTTGTGTGCGTGTATGTGTGTGTGTGTGTGTGTGGGAAGGTAAGCTGCTATTCACATGTGTGTGTTTGCAAAATGTCAAATTGTAAATAAACGAAAATGTCCGAAAAAAAACTGTTATACAAAAGAACAGAGGCAGTCAAAAGGGGCTTTAATAACCAAAATGGTATTAGAAATAAAAACTTAAAAAAAAAGTCATGATTTCTGCTGATGGGGTTTTGTTCAGATTCTAGCAAAGCTTTCTAGTTTAAGTATTGTTTGGTATTAAATATTACCCACCACCAATATTAAAATGAGTATATACATATATATATTTAAAATGTAATGTTTTGCTTAAAAAAATATAATCTTGACAATAAATTAGCAAAGTTTTAAAATAAATCTGTTTTTAGCACTGTTTGCATTTGAGGACCCGCCACTGTTATTGCAAATTTGTGCGCGCTCACCCCACGCAACTGCAAACTGTTATACGAGAGCTTTTTGTTTTGCCATGCTGCACACACACGTTGCGTCTGTTCGCTCGCGAGAGCGGCTCGTGCGGGCGCGTGCTTCCTCACGCTGTCTCTCTCTCTCTCTCTCTCTCAGTGAGCTGTGTTTTTGTTTTGGGGAAAAGTTGCTGCTGCTGCTGCTGCAAAGTTTGCACGTTTTGATAAGAGACGCGCGCTCTCTCGCTCTCTCTCTCTCTCCCACTTGGTGTCTGCTGACTCTCTTATTAGTTAAATAAACAAGCGGCTAAACTTGAGTGCTGGAGGGGCGGCACGCGGGGACAGTGGCTATTGGTAATAGTTTTGCATAGTTTTGGCATTTGGAGTTGTCAACGACAAGTGCTTGAAAATAGGCGTGTCAGTCAGGGCTGTAACGTCGACCGCGACGCCGGCAGCGCAGCCGCGTCAGGCTAATCAGCGACAAAAACGGGCAGAAATCAAATAAAAATTGCCAATTTGGTTTGTTTGTTTGTTTGTTCGTTGGTTGGTTGTCTGGCTGGTTGTGTGTGCGTGTGTGTGTGCCTCAATTTGAATTTGAATTACAGTTGCAGCCAAGAATTTTTATATATGATTTTATTTTTAATGTGCTTCAGGTCGGCGTACGTGAGGAACAGCGCCAAATAACTTGACGAATTGAACGAACGCGCGCATGTGTACGGCAAATGCGAAATCGGAGCCATGATATATGATTTTGGCCAAAAACGCGACTAAGTACTGTATAGACGTGCATAGTACTCGCATCTGAAATACACAATGGGGCAAGGAAAACTCTGTATGAAAAATGTCTGACCCACATTTCGACTGATTGACAAGGTGAAATGCGTAGATACAAAAAGTATCTCACAGATACATGTCGTGCACTTTTTTTTAACACCGGGCACCTATTAAAATAAAACCGGAAAATGGGGGTATATTGCAGTTGTGCAAGTGTTTGCTTAGCAGGCCAAAGAAGAGGATATCCAATGCTACATAGTTGTATATTATATATTACATTTTTGTAATGTACAATAAATAAGAAACTCCATGAATAAATATATGTTTTGTTTGTTACGTCAAAACGAAATTTGTACAGGGTATTTGCTAGTCGAGCACAACCAACTTAAACTATTAGTTGTTTTATTTTATGGAGAGATACACACACACACACACATACACACTTTGGGCGAGTGTTGCACGGTTTTTAAGCTGGCAGCTGCTGCCGCTGCCGCTGATGTTGCTGCTGATTGATTGTTGTTCTCAAGGTCGCCAAACGGACGGACACACACAAAAGATATGCAAATCCAGTGACAGCTTTTGTTGTTCCTCTGTGCTACCCCTAAAATACAGAGAGCACTCTATAACCTTTAGCCCCCTCTACCACCCTACCCCCACTGCGACCCAAGCAACCCCTTCGCTGACCATTTTTTTTTCGCATTTAGCGCACAAACTATGAACTATGCCAATCGCTTGCTGTTTGCCCGTAAAGTTTCCCGAATTATGGCACAAAGCAATTCCATTGCATATTTATTTGATCATAAAGTACATCAGCAACAACAATAACAACAACAACAACTTGTACAATAGACAACAAATACAACCATAATTAGACAGACATTCCATGAGCCAAAAGTAGCGGCTAATAGTGGAACCAGGGGGCTCTATTGGGCGTATAAGGGGTTTGGGGTTGGGCCAACTAAATAAATTTCACAATTGTTTATTTTTTCCCAAACAAATCAGCGCGCTTTAAAAACAGCGGAGCCCCCACAAAATATGCCCCAAATAACATTAACATCCGGTGAGGGGTCCAGAGGCAACAATTCTTGGCTTATTTTCGGGTTATTTTCACTCTTTTTTTTCTTTGAAGAATTTTCAGGTGCTGTAAAAACTATCTTAAGCGTTTACAAAGGTCACGGAGAATAATGCGTATAAGAGCATTTATTTACTCTTAGATAAATCATTTAATATATTCGAGAATAATTCATTTGAGGTTTTAGATTTAATGTGGTTATGAAAATGTAAGTTCATGAAATGATTACAAATAAAAATGATTTAATGCCTAAATGTAATGAATGTACTCGTTGTAGATATTTTTATGGTGTATATTTTTCTATACACTTGCTAGATTTTTTTAATATACAAATTTGTAGAAATGAGATTAGTTTATTTTTGCTGAGGGGTAATTAATATTTCATCATTATTTTTATAAATAACAAGTTGAAATCTCAATTATATTTGATTGATGAATCAAATCATTAATGTTTGATGTCATTTTTGTCATGTTTGTCATACAGATTGTTTCCACATTTAATATATATGTATGAGTTATGGAAAATAAAAATGTATTGAATTGTTTGGTAAAACTTAATTAACTTTGTCAAAATTAAACCAATTTTCATGTTTGAAGACGCTTTAGTCGTTTATATAGATTCTGCATTTAAAATATATGCATTATTGATCAAACTTTTTTTTTAAATTTTTTGTTCCGTTAACTAATACACACTACTAACTAATGTTGTTTGACAGAATTTTGGTCGGCATTAGTTCTAGATATTGATTCTGCATTTCTATGTGCAGAAATAATGCCAGGCTTCATGTTTTATTTTTTATTACTCTGTGAACGAGTATTGCGCTGTCGGTTACACCCGACTGCAACGTTCTTACTTCTTTTACTTAGTATTTATTCATATTTTTAAAATCATTCGAATCCAAATCCACTCTAAAACATCCCTAAGTTTTTTTTACCCTTTTAGGATAGTAAACTGATATGTTGATTTTTTTGGTGTTATTCAACATTGTTTCATAATTTAAAACAGTAAAACATAAAACGCGAAATATTGAAAATTCTATTCCATAAATTGTAACTTTTGTTTTCATACGTGTCGTATTCCCATTTGATTATGACACAATACACCAGTGCCCATACATATACACATACATGCTTTTCGAGTATGTGTGTGTGTGTGTGTGTGTGTGTGTGTGTGTGTGTGTATGTGTGTATGTAACCATTAAAACCAAACAACACATATTCAACTCGACCCAGAAATAGTTACAAATATACTCATCAGCCTTAGGCGGGTGTAAAAATAAATTTGCATAAAAACATTCGCAATTCTCATGATAATTCCGCAAATAATGAACTCGAATTTATCAGAGGTAATGCCCCAAATGGCCGACTTCGCATCGGAACATAACAGTACTTAAATAATAAAAGTCGGACGGCGCAAAAACAATTGTGAAAATGAAGAGAAATGAATATTTTACGTGATTCCTTGTTAAGTTCTCACCGAAAGATATATTATTCGAAAAAATTGGGAGGGTAACTGCAGGGACAAGTACGGGGGGTAGCCTCTAGACTCAAGAACGAACAAGCGTTCTTGGCGCATGCCGAACTGCATAAATGAAGCACCAAATACAAGCATTTTAATAAAGTTATATCAAATATTATATGTACATTTTGATTTATTTTCAAAATCCGCCGCCGATAACATTTTTCCGAAAAAAAAAGGATGAGATTCGAACACGAGCGCTAAAAAATAAAATTAACACAATAAACAAAAGAGGGGAATTATCTAGGAGCTGCCGAATATGTAATACCCTTTCAAGATATTTTATGTCAATATTTAATAAATATTCAATGAGTTGGGCAAGATTTATTCACGATTATTCGATTCACGGTTCGAAGCAATGCCTTGCTTTAAAGTTCGTTTCGTAAACCAACAAATCCAGGCCTTGAATCGAACCATGGTTTATAAAATTGTTTCAAATTTTAAAAGAAAATAAATATAAAATATATTGGAATTTAGAGTTCGAACCGATTAAGTTCAAGCCCGGTTTGCATCCCTGAGAATTTTGTCCTTCAATGCAGCACAGATTTTGCAACATAATTGATATACCCTCTGCCAGGGCACAAGAATAGCCCACGAAAAATATGCCAAAGGTGACGCCGGGGGGCGTGCGTGTTGCCCGAAGCTAGAAAGTTGAAGGAGGGAATTTCCTGCGTTGAAACGTTTAATTTATTAATGAGATTTATTAATAGGTTCGCTGCCAGGTGAAAAGTCAAGAGCTCGCTGGTGGGATTGCAAATGTAGGCACCTGTCGCTAGGTGGGGCAAGTGGTTCGGTTGTTTGCATACGCCGCGTGGTTTTTGTAATTAAACTGAAAATTATGCGCCCTTTTTTATACACTTGAAATATGTGCGTGTGGTTACGTCCTCCAGTCCTCCAGTTCTGCGCCCAATCGCCCAGCCAATCCACCATCCGTTCACCCACTCAGTGGCCCGTTGAAATTTCGTTTGAGGTGGGACCTGGGGGGAGTGGGGGCTGTTTGTACGGGGGCGACTGGCCCCGAAAATTATTTGCTTGTTGTTTGGCCGGCGTCGACGTTGTCTATTGAGTGGTTAGGTGCGAGGAGGGGGCATTGTTGAGAAAAACAGACGCCAGCGTCAGAGACGCATAAAACAAACGTGAGACAAGATAATGGGCGTGTTATGCGACTACACGGGGCATATGGCACATTAACAGAGATATACGAGGAGCCACGTCGCACGGGCAATTAAATGGCCACCTGATGCTCTATGCTAAATGATGTATTACTTTTAAGGTGGAAAACGAGGTTCACTAACCAAACCTAAATGCAAAACACTTTTATTCAAATCTCTTAACCGGATTATTTAAAATATCCTTTAAAATTATAAATAAATAACTGTTTAATGAACCTAACCTAAACCCGAACTAAACCAACTATTCTTTAATTGGTTCAATTTAATTTGACTTCTTCAATATCAAAATGTTGATTAGAACGCATGGTTATATATTAATTAGTTATAAATTTGATTCCACAGTTTTATTTTATTTTCCATGGCAATTATTTGCTGATAATCTGTTAATGTGCAACTTTGACATAATCGTACCTGGGGTTCATCTGGCTATCTAGCGTTAAAATTCGTTCACCTCCACTGCGCACTGGAACTGCAGTCGCGCCCCCTCCTTGCGCTCCACCCCTGGCCTCCTTTGGCAGATAAGACCTGACTTGAACGGCAACTTACGGCACTGGCTGCTGATTAGTCGGGTGCACGTAACGCCAACTTCCCGCCTCTGCCCCGCCACGCCCACGAGCAGCGTCTGCTTGCTCAAGTGTGAAGTCCACCCACCCACCCAAGACTTCTCAATATACTTAACGTTAATTGTCATTTGATTGTTGTTGTTGCTGTTGTTGCTGTTGTTGTTGTTGTTGTCTCAGCGACTATAAACAAAAACAACAGCACAACAAGAAGAGAAACAGCAGCAACAACAGCTGCTGCTGCTGCTGTTGCTGTGGTGCCGGCAACGATTACGGCATCTCAAGTGGCGCAGTCGCTCAAGCCAAAGCTCGGCTCAGCTGGGAGAGCTGATCAATGATGTAGCCAGGTTTTTGCTCTCTTTCATTTATTGTTGTTGCTGCTGCTGCTGCTGACAGATTCTGTTATTCAATAATTTGTTTGCGTTCTAAGGTTTTTTGATTCATTTGCTTACGCACACACATTTAAATGTCTAAGCACACACACACACGCAGTTAGTCACAATTATTGTGCTTATTTGTCACTTTAATAAAATAAATACAATTAATTACCTCTTGGTGAGTGCGTGAAGTGAGCGCCAGAGCAGAGTCAGAGCTCCAACGAGAGAGAGAGAGGGTTAGCCAAAGCTTTGCCGATTAGTTTTTGTTGTGGCCGCGACTGCTGCGGCTGCTGCAACCCTCCCGATGAGGCCGGTGCGGCTACTGAGAGCGATATAGACGCAGCTTGAGAGAGAGAGAGAGTGTGTGTGTGCGTGTGTGGGAGAGCAGCACCGCTGTGTTGCGCTCTGTTATGAAGTAATAACGATGAAAAAATTGCCTCACTCAGAAACACACACACACAACATTCTCTGCGTGTCCGTGTTGTTGTTGTTATTATTATATTTTAATGAGAATCGTTTTTATGTTTTACGTGCACAGCAGCCGCCGCCGCCAAAAAATAACAAAAACAACAGCAAATGCAAATGCAAAAGCAAAAGTCACTCACATATTTTGTATTTCTGTTTGATTGGCTAATTTGTCGCACTATTTCTTATTTTGAAACACACGCGAATAATAGATTTGATTTAATTATTTGCAGACTTGAAACGGATTGTTTGTTTTCGTATTGTGAATGACGCTGCTTCGGCAAATCTCTTTCTATTTTGCTTATTGCACGCACCTTGACAGCACCTCAGGTAAGCGCTCAAAATAACAATAACAACTCTCAAATTCAAGCAAATAAAGCCACCACGCGACGACGACGACGGCGACGAAACGTCCGTGCACAGCAAAAGTCTCTCGCGTTTTGAGAGTTTGAAAATAAACCCAAAGCAATATATAAGCAGCGAAACACTGAGAAACTCATAGACACGACTGTAAAATACCGTGTTTTACGGTTGATACTTGCAACAAATCAAACTAATTCACTTCAGTTATTCATGTTTGACTCTAATTGTTGTTTTTGAAACATTTTGTGCATTTGTTAACATACGTATGCAAATATTAATCATAATGTTTACAAAGGCTTATGTTACATAACATATAAAGAATATTTATTCAATACAAGTAAAATATATTGTTTAATAATAGCGATTCCAATACCTAATTTTTATGAAATATTTGTACGCAAAACCGTACATGACATTTTAATAACCAATATCCCCTTTTCAAACCCCACTGATAGGGTACCCCAATCAAGTGTGTGTGACAGAGAGAGCATGCGCATAGCGCAACAGTTACAGAGAGAATAACATTCTGCAGACCTCTAACAGAGCGTTGAGATCAGTTTTGTTTATACTTATAAAAAAAATTACTTAGCTTTAATCAATATTGTAGAATTATTGAATTAAGCTTTTTTACAATTTTACTAAATAAAATAGACTTCCATTATTGCTTGAAAGAAATAAAACAAAACTGAATATTAAGCACAATTTCAGTGTGGCTGTACGTTACAAAGAGTAAAATGAGTAAAAGTGCGCTGTCAACTTACGCAGAGCTGGTCACCCTGCTGCCGATTGTGAGAGCTTACGAAAGCTGCAACCAACAGTGTTGGCTAATTTACAATTAAATAGCGCGAAATTTGAATAAAGTATTTAAAATGAAAAATGGCAAAAAACCAATATATGTTTTTAAGATTGCCTGAAGCACTGGCCTATTTAGACAACAAATCTATCGAAGTTCGATATCACTTCTTCATATAAACCTCCTTATTTGAAAAAGCTTCCACCAGAAAATAAACAATTTTAATATATATTTTTTTATATTTATATTCCATATGTTTTGCATATATATGTATGTATATTTGTTTTTTTTCACAATAAAAATGATGATGCTTCTCAACAAAAACAATTTGTGGTACTTATGGTAGAATTCATAGATAAATTTTCTTGCATAATTTGTGTCGATAACTCGATAAGAACTCTTCAATTTTGTATGCTATATGTGTGTTCTTATGCTTTGTATTTTGTATTTTACTACTTTGCTCTATATATGTATATCCGAAAATCTTGCACATGTTCTGGGTTTCATCGTTTATCGATATCATTTTTAATTAAATATTCGTTAATTGCATAGTTAATTATGTTAGATCGATAGATCGAGAATTATGCTTTTGTAAATAATATATGTACAATGGTAGCAGCAGACGATTTTCGAAAATGTTTTCATTTTGAGTCCTCTTTTCACTTCTGCCGCTCTCAACTTAAATATTTAACGTAATTAGAAGTATTTAAAGCAACTTAAACTTAATGTTAAGAGTTGGTTGGTTGGTTTGTTTATTATTTATCGATTGCAGCTAAAAACTATCGAGGGTTTTAATTTTAAAACACATACATAATCGATATATATTTGTATATATATGTATATATTAATATATAGTAATTTAGTAATCTTTCGTTTTGTTTGTAATTTACTTTGTAATTGGTTATAAATTGCTGATGAGGTTTGTGATGAATGAATAAAACGAGCGTCACAGGGTTGCCAGGTGCGACTACGAAACAGTGTAACCACACTAAAATTTGCTACTAATTTGATTTGATTTTGATTTAATTGAATTGAATTGAATCGTGCTGATTATCGTGGAGTAAATTGTATGCAGCTATTACTTGAACTTTAACCTGTAACTGTAATTGTAACTGTAACTGTGATGTGATGTGCTAATCGATAGCTCTCATTCTCTTGCTCCTCCTCCTCCTCTCTCTCTCTCGCTCTCTCTGCTTCTACTTATGCTACGGATTAGTTTTGCGTCTCTGATGGATGTTGTTGGGGGGAGGGGTTAACATTGCGTTAAATATGCTTAAAGACTTATAAACTATATATTTGGTGTACTTTTTTGAGTTTTGTGTTCTGTGTTGATTCCTTCTTCTTATATTTGTTTAGTTTGTAACTGTTATACATATAGAGTCTAACTGTAATAATAATTCAACTTCGCTTTCTTCTCTTCTCTTCGCTTTTCTTCTCTTCTCGTCTAGCCTGCTCGACCACAACTTAAGCTCAAACCAGATTCTCCGATCTCTTCGAGTTCTAACAGCTATGCAAACTAAATATAATACAGTTTTGCCACGGGGCTGCCCCGAACTATCCCAACTTCCAAAGTGTTATACACGGCACAGTGGTTCCATCCTCTCTGCTCCGCTCCTGCGTTAGACGCTTAAATGGGCGATATGGAGAGCGGCGCCGCGGCCGTCTCCGGCATATACTCCCGGAGCAGGTCGCGCAGACGTAGAATCTCCCGTCCAGCGGCCGCCAGATCGCCCTGCAGCGACAGTTCCCGTTCGCGCAGTCGCTTAATGTCGCGTTGGCAGGTCTGCAAAGTGAGTTAAGCATTAGGTTGGCAGTTCTATCAGTTCTCTCCTCTCTCTCTCTCTCTCGTTCTCTACTTACCACATTCTGACGCAGCAGATCCAGCTTGTCGCATTTGAGCCGCGTCACCTCCTGGCGCAGATTCTCGATCATCATGATGGCCTCGTTGCTGGGCGAGCTGCCCATCACGGTGCCCTGCACCCCCTCCAGGCACAGCGAGCACGCCTTGGTCGTTGCCTCCGCCGAGCTCATGCTCTCCAGGCCCGTGTCGCTGTCTATGTAGGCGGCGCCGCCGTCCAGGTGGCCCATCATCGGGTCCAGGTCGACGCTGTTCAGGCTCGAGTCGTCGCTCGTCTCGGACATGGTGGCCACTGCCACGCCCACAATGCCGCCATTCTGGGCGGCGCCGACCGCAGCGGCCGCGATGCCGCCGCCATTTTGTTGGGCAACGCCCGCAGCCGGTGGATGGCCACTGTTTGTGTTGTTGTTGTTATTGTTGTTGTTGGCCGGGCGCGAGGTGATGTCCGGCGAGGAGGATGTGGACTCATTCGAGGATTTCGACTTGGACGACGACTTGGAGGCGGTGCGACTGCAGGTCTGCAAAGTGATCAAAGGGAAATTAGATGTAATCGGTGGGGAGAATCTGCAAAAATCTTCAACTTACATTCAGATTGGGGGTTTGTGTCTCGGGCTGGGGCTCCTTCTTGGAGTTCAATGTGCCGCCCTTGGTGTTCACACTGAACTTGTCCGGATGCGCACCGTTGCCGGTGTCCACGCTCTGGGAGCGCACCCGCATGATGAGCGCCTTCTTGACGGTGTCGATGAACCGGCTGCCCGCGTTGCCGCCGCTGCCGCTGCCGCCGCCGCCGCTCTCGGACTTGGGCGTCTCTGGTGTGGGGCTGCCGGCTAGGGTCTGTGCGAGGTCGGCGCCGAGAAAATCGCGGGTCTTCTCTTTGAGCTCCTCGACCAGGTTCTGCAGCAGGGAGGTGCGGGTGCGCAGCTCGAGCTTGGCAAACTTTTCGGCCTTGTAGCAGGCGTTCTCGGCATTGATCAGCTTGGTCAGCAGGAACTCCTTGAACTCCTGGCCCTTGCGGAACACCGCCGGACTGGGCAGCGTCGGCCCAAAGAAGGGCACATCGTCCCGGGCCGTCACGCTCACCTTGTACCGGGTGTGGGGCGTGTTCGGCTCGAGCGGCTGCACCACGATGAACGCGTGCAGAAAGTGGCTGGCGATCATGTCCGGGGAGAAGGGTGTGTTCGTCTCCTGGAACACGATGGCGACAATGTCGTTGCCAATGTGTCGCTTGCGCTGCAGCTGCTGCGGATCGCCCTCGGTGTGTGGCAGCAGTGTGGACACATGGAACATCACCTCGCGCTCCTTGAACACCTCGTAGACGGCGGTGTCGCCGGTGTGACCGTTCTGGATGTCGAGGCCGCCGCGATAGCCCTTGTGCTCCTTTAGGCGAATGCGCTGGCCGAGCACATCGAGGAACTCCTCGAAAGCGGGCGACGTCTGCTGATTACCGAAGAGCTCCTCCTCGGTGGTCTGGCCGTATCTTTGGTACAGCACGCCGAACTTGAAGTGCGAGACCAGCACATGCTCATCATAGACGCTGATCAGCTGCGAGGCCTTTGGGCACAGCACCGGCATAAAGTTATCCACCTGGATCTGTTCGTTCAGCAGCCGGACCATCTTCGCCGGACTGGGCTGGGCGCCCAAGCACGAGGCCGGGATCAGCTCGTGCATGGTGCCGGTGCGCAGGCGCAACAGAATGCGCATATGCTCCTGATTGGCGACGTTCTCCGTCTTGATCGAGATGAGCACGGGGCCCAGCTGATCGTCGTGCCCGACCAGGTTGGAGTGCTCGCGTGCTGCATAGAAGCGCCTATAGCACTTGGCCGTGTCGTCCGTCTCGAACTTGGCCATCCATGTGGTTTGGGGCAGCTGCGGATTGCCGCGTGCATCGTAGCTGCACTCGTGCTCGGTCCCGTCCAGCCAGTAGCCGCCGTGCAGCGGTAGCAGGATCATCGGATAGGGCGCCGGTTTGGCCAGCGCATCCTCGAGCAGGCGCTGCGAGGCGGGTATCGCCGAGACAATCGACGAGTTGGACGACACCGATGACTGTGACTGATAATGGTGTCCGTTCGAGAGCAGCTGTCCGCCCGTTGCGCTCACCACGCCGCTCAGCTGCGGCGACGCCGGCGTCGAGCTGGCAGCGGAGCCAGAAACGGAGCTGCTGGAGTGATTCATCGAGTGGCGCATCGCCGCCCGCGATCCCGAATGCTGCAGTCCGCCATTGTGGCCGGCATCGTGCGGCGAATGCGGCTGCGGCACGCGCTCCTCGCTCGCGTTGCTGCCGCGGTGCTGCTGCAAAGAGAAGAGCGAAGGGAGAGATTAGACGGATGCGCCGACAGAGCCAGACTCTAATTACAGGGTATGCGACGCGAGCGACTCCTACGAGAGACCGACTGCATTATAATTTCATGCAATTATCGCCAGAGCGCCGAGGGACTATGCAAATGTGTGTGTGTATGTGTGTGTGTGTGTGTTTGTGGATTTGGATGGATTGGTTAATGGCAGGGCCAGGCCTTGTCGTTGTTGGCTCTAAACAAATACGCGCACATGTGGGCGGCTTTTGTGCGGTTTGCGTTTCGTGCTGAATTCACAGACTTGAACAGGGGGTTTTGGATAATATTAAAGCCAACATTTTGATTTGACATGCGCATCCGTTAGCTGCTCCAACAGCGGCGTCAGCTTTGGCGCCTTTGTCTAGTCACAGCCCAACCCTGAAGCTACCCCCCTAACCAGCCCTACCCTCAATAGGGTGCACACGCCCTAAAAGTTCTTTTTTTTTTTCACTTGCTGTCTCTTTGGCCAGCTGCAATTGCTTTCGCTAGCTGGCTTGCAGCCAAATGTGGCACGTAACGGGCTTGGCGAGGGTTCGTTTAGGTAGGGGCTGGGACTCTTTTCGGGTTCATCGATAGTTCGTGCCTTGATTTAATAGTCTGCCGGCTGCCAAATGCAACTGTTGTTCAATAATGTGCTCGAAGATTGGGCGATTGACCGAAGCATTAGGGTTACCCAATCGGGGGAGAATCCGAGGTAATTTACATTGATAACGCCGGGAGTTTGGCAATAACAGAGCACTCGATATAAATTAGTGTCATAAAAAATCAAATAATTGACAATTTTCTATTAACCATATAAATAATATCGCAGCAACAGTTTATTTCTCAATCACTCAGGTAACAAACTTTCATATGTTTAAAACGAAGCGTTATCCAATACCGATTAAAATCGATATTTATCGAACATAAAATTGAGGTAAAGTAGTTTAAGAGATGAGAATATGTTCACATAAACATATATCAAATTGAATATTCTTTACTTTTTTACTTAAATTGCGTATTTATTATCGATATATTATCGATATCGCTGTATCGATACGCATCTTTAATCGGTAAATAAATTTTTCGATTTTCTTTAGAAATTTATCAAGACATTCTCTCAAAAAATGTTTAAAAATCTATATATATTATCAACAACTATTTCGATATTTAAATTTATGTTTATTATCAAATTAAATTACGTAACACATTATAAATTATTATTCAAGGAAATGAACAATTTCATATGTAGTCCCAAACCTTCATATTTTCGTGGCTCCGTCTTATTTTTTTTTTACTGCAGTCACACACATACTATAAAAATTTATGATACACATTTAGACGTGTTTAGGGCATGATAAAAGACTTTAAAAGATTGTTGTCTTTTTAGAGACCCTGAAATGCGTCCAATTTCCGAGGTCAGCCCGTCGATTTCGAGCATTTCCCAATGGCATTTATGCAATGTTTATTTTTTAAGTGCAATTTAAATGCAGTTTACTGCACAATTTGTAGCTCGCTAATGAGTGCATTGTCATTTCGAATGTTCAATGATTGAATGCATTCATAGCATAGCATAGCATTCACTCAGCTACTCACATGTCAAAATGCAGCCATTTGGATCAGCGTGTGAATCAAATATGCAAATGTTGCACGACTTTCGATGCGATACGAAAATTAAATGTGGCAATTGAGGAAAAATTAATACAAATAAACTGCTGTTATTGTAACTCGAGACGGACCAAATGGGAGTCGGAAGAGGGTCTCTGGTCTCTTGGCCCGAGTCCCGGTTCGGGGTTTGTTGTCACACGCTTAGTTGGCTTCATTCGCTGGTCGCTTCCCCCAACTTGTTTCTGACTATTGCGAGTAGATAAATAGATGGATAAACAGTTGCGACATTTAGACGCTGTTTGTCTGGGTTTGTCGAGCTTATTGGTTAGCTATTAAGGACGGGCCAGGGGTGGAGGATGAGTCATCGGACCAGCGCTTAATTCCCTTTTCTGCTGCAGGAGTGGTCGCATTGTTAATTGGTTCGGGGAATGTGTCTAGATATGTTGAGTCTAATTTGATGAGATTTAAGCTGTGGGGCAGTTCTGTCTGCTTTTTGTCTAATTAAAAACAAAAACATAGTTAAGAGATGAGAGAAGATGCCACTCAAGTATTAGGCACACAACCGGAAAAACTAAAAAAGCAGAAACGAAATGAATGCAAGTATGGGGACGGATGGGGGGGCAAATGGAAAGCATAACGAATAGAACAAATGCCAAGAATAGGCAAAAGCGCGACCTAATACAGCAATGGAGACAGAACAACACATATGACAATTATGATGATCTCGCAGTGCTCATTATGATGTTTATGGCGCTGTGCCGATTCTTGAGAACTTAAGCGGATTACAGAGAAGGCGAGAGAAAAGTGTTACAAACGCAATAGCATGAAGAATAAACGAAGACAGACAGCGGGACGGGGGCTTTTCGAGGTTAGTGGGGTAGGAGGAGGGGGAAGGGAACCAGACAAGACGCCAACCCCTTGGAGTGCTGAGAGTAGAGAGAGAGAGAGAGAGAGAGAGAGAGCGAGAGGCTGCATTGAACACAGGTCCCTATAAAAGTGGAGACGATTTGCATAAGTCGAAGGGCAGGCGGACCCTGAACGATGCCAACCCCTCGCACATGTGCGGATGCAAAAAAAAAAGAAAACAAAAAACACAAAATCCTGTAAGAGACGGCAACGTCAACAACGTTGTTTGTATTGCTGTTGTCGTTGTTCTTGTCGGCATTGTTGTTGTTGCTGCTGCTGCCTCAAGTGCAGGGCCCCGTCATTAAAAATGTGCATTTTGCATTTGGCCTGCGCGCTGCGGGGGCGTTGAAATCTTTTGCCTGGCATAAAATGAATATAAACTGTAACAGAGATGGTCGGAATGAAGGGAGACTAAACAAAGCACAGGAAGCTGACGGCTGTTGGCAGTGGGCGACAGTTTGACAATCAGCGCTTGTCAAACTATTTGACTTTCATCACTTATGCAGCGCACATTTTGTGGCAGTTGGAAAGTGTGGCACATGAGTCTGGCGAAGCGTAAAAAGAGTTGCAAGCAAACTCAAGTGATTGATATATGCATGCGATATATTCGAGGGCCACGCACGTGCAAAGTACCCAAAGACTTCTTGAACAGAGCCTGGAGTCGAAGTCGAACTCACTACTCTAAGCCAAATTCCACCCACACGACATGACATGATTTATGTGTGTGTGTGTCTGTGTGTGCGCTGTGAAGCCAGTGACAAACACGTTGCAATCGAGTTGTTCTTGTTTCTGCTGCTGTGGTCACTGAGCCATAAAATGATAAATAATATATCTGCATTTAACATATATTATTTATGTGTTACATGCACTTATATAAATTTAAACGCATATATGTATATATCAAATCAAACTCCCATAAATCAAGAAACCATGTAATAAATCAAAACAGCGCATGTCAAATTGTCAGTGCAGCTCAAACTGCAATTGTATAAAGTATGCATACGATCAAGAAGGGAATTCTTAGAATAATTTATTTTGCTTTGATTTAATATATGATGGTTTAATATATTTTATCCCAAAAAACTATTTTAAAATGTATATTTTAAATATTTACAGATTTTGGGTCTTGGAAATTTTCTAAAATATAAGCAGCAAATATTTTTAAAAAATTGTATATTATTTCAATATCTTCTACTCTAAAATAGAGTTCAACATTTATATTTTAAATATATTATCTTATCGAAAAATATTGCCCAAATTTAGAACAAAATATTTAAAAGCTAGCTAGTTATTTGGCTATTTTCCGCTCTTGGCAACAATTTTCAAAGCTATTAAAAGTAGCGTTTTACAGTACGTTAAATGTGTTTTTTTTTTTGGTTGCTGTTATTTTTATATTTATTTTTCGTAACGCCCGTTGCACGTGAGTTGAATGCCAAAACAGTTGGTTGTAAACGCTTTCACACATTCAATTAGCACACATACGTGCACACATACATATGTACATATGTATACGTACTTTAGGCACGTATGTGCTTTTAAAGGGTTTTATGCTGGGGCCAAGTTGGCCCCAGTTCTTATCGCGGTCTTCGTCATGCGCTCCGCTCATTAAGAGATTGACATAAAACTGACCCAAGTAATCAGTTGTTGGATTCTTAGAAATGTGCTAGCAGAGTTGTTTTTAAGATGCAATCGGATTGAGTACAGCAACAAAGTGTGAGCTTACAGTTTGAGCAGCTCGGCCGGTTTGGGGGCGTTTTGAGTAGCACTGGCCATAAAATAAAACCACTTAGTGGCTTATTGATTTTGCTTAACGTTTATCGAACACCAAACACTGACCACTTATGGCAACTTGTCGCATTTGTTGTCAGCTTTTGTTGTTGTTGTTGTTGTTGTTGTTGCGTTTTGTGGTGTGCGACAATTTCATTAGCCAAAAAAAGCGAAAGGCGCCCTCCAAAAATGGTAGACAAAACTCAAAAATGTCAAACCGAACTGAATTTAAAACTTATGCAAGCGACTGATTGATTTTCAAATGTTATAATTACTTAATAAACAATTTGCTTGCTTCGATGCGCATCTAAAAATAGCTCGTTGCTGCTGGCACAAAATTCAAATTAAAAATTGTAATTTTAAATTTTGCTGTTGCTTATTTCTCAGTTTTATAAATTGCCTGCAACGCGGTGCATGTCACAATTTTGACCCAATTTGTGCGCAATGAACCCATCAGAAAAATTTGCATAATGAAATAGTCTCCGCCCCCCTCTCCACTCCATCCTAGTCTGAAGCACACTCTAGTGGCAGCCGTCTTCGTGTGTGCAGCATAAAATTAGTTGCAACAATTTGATGAAAACAACAAATTAAAAGTCAAAGTACTCTCACGCCCACGGCTAGGCTGGAAGAGTGCAAGCAGAACCCTGAAATACCAGGTTCACTTTGCACGTCATTTTCTTTGTCACGGTTCTGTGGGCTGCGACGCTGGGAAGCGACTGCCTCTCAAACTGTAACCGATCGCTGGCACAGTGGGCCAAAACAGCTATGGAAGTGTAAAGTTAATTTACTCTATATAAGCAAATGGATTTCAAAGTAGGAATGTAGTTAAATTTAACTAAAATAATAATCAAAAATTTTAAATAAATAAAAAAATTATGCTCAAAGCAAATTCCAGCTAATTAGTTATTGTAAAAAAATAGATTATTCTACAAAATCTTAAAAAGTTATTATCCAGTAAAAATGAAATATATCTTAGAAAATTGGGAATAGAAAAATATTTAACCGGAATTCTGGTAATTTTAAGAAAAATTTAAATTTATTTTTGAATGAAGAACAAATGAATAATTTGTAAAATAAGTATGTATGTATATGTATATATATGTATTATAAAGGAGTTAAATCTTAAGGGTTTTTAAAAGGTACAATCAATAATTTATATCTAAATGAGATCTATCTAACTATCTAACTTTAACTTTTAAGAATAAAACAACAACAATAATACCTTAACGATAACTTCTTTGTTGCATAGCTTATATAATCGGTTTGATTTTGTACCACTGTGCAACGTCGTTTCGTTTGGCGTTGTTTTTTTGTTGTTGTGGCTTGGCCACTGCGCGTCAATCAGCGACTTATTTCAATGGCCCTTTCGGCCCCTATCTGGGCCCTTTTGGCTGCCTGCGCATGTGCATTGAAGCTGCGCCGTTTCCACTCGGCTGCACAAACTGCGGGCGTCGCGACGCCGCGTTGCGTCTCCGCAAGTTGCAAGCTGTGAGGTGGCAGCGTTTCAGCTTCTTTATGTAAGTTGCGCATTTAAATTACAAACAGCTGACAAAAGTAATGCCGCCAGTTCAGCTCAGCTCAGCGCAGCGCTTGCCCAATCTTTGCTTTTGCCCCTTTTATTTTGTTGAGCTGTTTTCCCGCTGCGCTTCGTTTGCTTTTCTCATAAAATAATTGCGCGTGTGATGAAGTTGATCCACGCTAGAGAATAAGAGAGCGCGAGAGAGAGAGAGAGAGAGAGAGAGCGAGAGGGACGGGCTCCCCCCCTCACCTGGCTAAAGCAGCAGGCAAAAGGGCGGCAACCGAAGCGAAGACTTTTGGCTTTCAAATGGGAATTAAGAGGCGACGTTGTTGCTGCTTCTTGTCCCACGTTCTGCTGAGAATTTGGCAACGAAGCGTGAAACATGAAGTACAACAACAACAACAACAGTAATATTTATTGCTGTTAACGTCTTCCTAGAAACCGACTTGTAGCCCAAAAGCGAAATTTGCTGCTCTCAACTTGTAATCTGTTCCACCAGCCAGCGAGCAGGACTGATGGGGTGCACAGGGCTGCGGGGAGGTGTAGGGGTGCAGTTACCTGGAAATTACTGAGAATTTGTAGAAAAGCGTTTCCTTTTTTCATTTTTTGTTTTTTGTTTTTGCGTTCTTTTGACCAGCTGTCATAACTTGGGCAACTCTGACAATTTTTATTGTCTTACACTTTTAATTACACAGCTGCTGCTCTGCGGAGCAATTAGTGTTGGCCACGCCCCCCAACGCCCTAGTATGACTGGCATTAAGAGCGTTTATATTGATTTAACAAGAATCGGGCGTATAAAATGGGAACGCGTCGCTGTTTACGTAGGCAAAACAAGCAATTGCGCACTTTTGCATCATTGATGGCGTTGGCAACCCTGCGCCTTTACATGTCGACGGGGGAAAGGGAAAGGGAAAGGACTCAACGGGGTCAACCGGCACTTCAGGTAAATCTGTCGCTTTTCGGGCCGTGTCAGCTGCAGTCGTCGCCGTTGGCCCTGAGCCCCTTTGACGTCAGCAAATTCAACACTGAGTGCAAAAAGTAAGTGCCCACTAGAGATGTCTTCAAGATTTGAATTAATTCTAGGGTGCTAATCTTTTTTTTTTTTATAAACATTTGCGTATTTTTTGGAACTAGCTAAATTTGGTTGGAAAGCGTAAAATAAGCAACATTTGAAAGGCGTATCCAATTTTCTTTTTTTTATTATTAATGTGGTCTAGATTCTAGAACTGTTAAGAGGTTTTTCTATGTACTCGCTAGCAATTTACGCGCAAACAATTTCTGAGAACAATAAAGGAATACGTTGGTAAACAGTAAATGAGTCGATGAATTTTTTCTACTTTTGTATTTTGTTATGCACTTTTAATATTTGTTTTGCACCAATGTAAATCGGTTGCTTTTCTATTCACTTTTAGACAGCAAAATAAATTTAAATTTCGAGCTAAGCGAATTTTTTTAATGATGATTTTTGATGCGTGAATGTAACACTATATTTAAATGGCAAACAGTTATTTGGGATTAAGAAATTATAAAGTTTGTGTTAAAAATAGGTTTTTTTCAGCTTATTAGCTTTTACACATGGTCTACATATATTTTTGTTAGGGCACAGCCAGCCCGGTAGATAAACTATTTGTCTGCCAACATTTTGATTGATTTATGCCGGACTGTGGAGAGATTTAGCTCTTTCTCGACTCTCTGACCACCCGCAGCCTGCGTTGGCGTCATCCACAGTGAACATTCACTTTTTTTTCGCTTGACTGTCGAGTGTATCTGTAGATGTGATGTGGTGTGCTTGTGTTTGTATCTGTATCTGTATCCGTGGCTGTGCATATGCATAACTCGTATGTATCTCACTTTTTGCATATTCGCGTTGGTTGCTTCAGTTTTTTTTTCCTTCTTCTTTTCGGTGGTGCTTAATGTGGGTCAACGCACGTCCGGCTCCTCGCTGCGTGCGCAACAACTTCGCAGCAAAACTTGCACATCGTTTGTCTTCTGTATTTGCAACTGTCGCCTGTCCTGTGACTGTCAAACTGCAGGCGATGTTGTTGATTTTAATTTTTTGATTTTTGTTTGAGTTTCAGCGACAATTGCCACAAATTGCTTATGCACTTATTTATTTCGCGCTGTATTTTTAGCAACCGATTGCCCACAAGTGCTGTCGCCCCACCCCACCGCACCCCCCATCCGCCCGTCGGCCGCTACCCCAACGTCAACAGCTCCCTGTTAATGCCTCGCTGTGTTGGGCGCCATTGCGACTTATTGGCTGCATTATAAGTCCAATGGTTGGAGAAACCAGACAAAGTGCCCAGACCCCAGATACAGCACTCGATGCCTGCCGCAGACATCTGTTGACTTATTTATGAATATTTAGGGCTTTGCCTGTAAATCTGCAAAAAAAGGCGCATTAAACTATTTAATGCCACAATTTTGATTGGGTTTTGTCGCTGCTGACTCAGTTTTTCAGTCTGAAGCAGGAAAATTGCGCTCCTGATTCAGCTGCTAGCCGTGATATATGATGGGGTTAGAGATTGAAAAGGTCGCCAGATATTGGCAAATTTCAATTTGCGTGCAAAAACAAACAAAAAAGTCCAATTAAAATAATTGGTTTGCTTCAATGAAATTTTACTGGGGCAGTGGCTCGCAAGCTATTTAGCTACAGTTGTAGTACAATGACTTATATGGATCTAAATGAAGTTAGGTGTGAAATATTATTTGGCTACGCTTGACGTGATTTGGGGGGCCTAAAAAAACGTGCCAGAAATTAACAAATGAACAAAACTTGCAAAATTTTTGAACATAATTAATTCTAAATTTAATAAACTGTTGTAAATAATAAAATGTAAACATCAATAAATTAACAGCGCATAAAATTATTTGCAACAATAACAACTGAAACATAAACAATTGCAATAAGTTGGACACGCAAGTCGAGACACAGTCGCTGCAATCAATCATTGCACACAGCTAGACAGACAAAGACAGAGATACGAAGAAATAGAGAGGAAAAGAGAGAACAAATGAAGCTTTGTCCTGAGAATTGATGAAGATTGGCATGTTGCATGCTGCATGTGGCATTGCAATTAACGAAAATAACAAAAACATAGCCGAGATTTTTGACAGCTACTGATAACTGCCACAAGCCGCTATTTTGGCCCAAAGTGAAATGCAAACAAAAGCAAAAAAAAAAAACACAAACAAAAACCATAAAAAATAGTTGAGCAATGAACCAAAGGCCCCCAAAAAAAGTGTTTCGGTCAGCAAAAGCAAACGCAAATAGATAAACGTACAAACGTATTTATATATCTATATTTTATGCATATATATCGCTTGTGTGTGTTTATTTACTATGCAATGCAGTTAACACTTTCATCACAGCCACAACAACAACAGCAACAACAACAATTTATTTGGCTTTGCACCATGATTCACGTTTTTCGTAGCTTGGGTGCGTTACAGTTTGGCAGCCACTGTCGCAACTTTCTTTTTACGAAATATTTATGAAGAAATTTAAGAGAAGCAGCCAAAAAAAACAAGGCAAAAAGGTATACAAAAAAAGTTGGGGTGATGAGCTAACCTCGGGATGGGCGTGGCGCGCGTGGGCGTGTTAACAATTTTTTGTTTAAGCTTTTCTCAGCTGAGTGGAAGCCCTCGAGCGTTGTTTTATTTTTTGTGGTGATTGTTGCTTTTGCTTCTCGTTGCTGTCGGGGCTAATGAATTTTTTAACACAACATTGCGAGCATTTCATTTAGAAAATCTACGACTACACTTTCTATCTAAGCAAAAAAAAAAACAAAAAATAAATAAATAACGACAGCCTGCGAACTACATGAAGAAAAAAACCAAAAACCAAAAAAAAGAAACGAAAAACCGGAACCCTTAGACGCTGTGTCTTAAGCATTTGTATCTTGTATCTGTAGCTGGTTTGTTGTCTATATCTTATTATGTTTTATTTTTTTTCCGTTTTTTCTTGACACGCACGCGACGGCGTCGTTTGTAGTGTTTGTTGCTATTGTTGTTGATTTGAACCTTGGCTAAGCTGCCTTTTTTGTCTTTTTGTCTTAGTTGGTTTTTTTTTACATTTTTTGTTGTTGTTTTCAGCTAAAAGAATCAAATACGAAAATCGCTAAAATTCAATTAGCAACGCAAACAGAAGAAAAAGTGACGTCTTATATATAAGAAACAAATTCATATTTGATTATTAATTGAACTACAGTCAAGGTTTCTTTTATTATTTATTATTATTGTGTATATTGTTGTAGATCTGCAGAGTAATGTATTTACATATGCGATAGAAACGTAGATCGTTTCATATGGCAAAGGAGGTCAAGTGAGCCGAACCAATGAAGAGATGATGATCATTATTGCGTGGATAATGTGGCAGTAAATCAAAGTGACAAGTGATGAATATGAGTAGATTGCCAGATTGAAGATTCGTATCGTGCGCCACAAGAACCACTCACTTAAGTAATTAATGTCCGGGCAATGCCAAATCTATAGATTACCAAGTGTTTTCGGACATATCCAAACATTGAAAATGATTCAAGAAATACCCAGAAATGTGACTTAATTGAATGTGAATTAAACAACGAGTATACCCGTTCATGAAGCGCATGATATCAGCTGTAAAATATCAGAATATTTTGAAGACTTTGAAAATGCGACACTACAAAATCGGATTTGATTAGCCTCTTTAACCTCTGCAAATATGACTCAATTGTATGAATAAAAAGTGCATATTAGGAACATTTTCAGAGCTGTAATAATTTTAAAAAGTATTTTAGATATGACATTCTGAGAGATAAATTTTGAATAACGATTAAAAAGATTTTTACTATACTTTGTTTAGAACTGGGATATTTAATAATAATTATAAATTTGTGTTTTAGTCATTATCTGAAACAAGTGAGAGAAAATATCATCGCAATTGGAATAGATGTTTACAGCACTTGTAAAATTTTTGATGGGTTTAGACCTACGTAAATAAAGCAACGCAAACAAGTATACTATATCATTATAGTCAATTAAAAATTTCAAGCCTGAAGAGCACATACAAAAAACCAAAATAAATGGAACGGTGTTGTGTTTTTATATACGTTACGCAAGCATTTTCACACATGAAGGAACGCATGACAAAGGAACTGGTGCACAATTAAATAATTAATTTGCAAATACAGTTTTAAATTATATAAAGTCATATGTGCTTGGAACTTGCATCTAGATAATATAAATGATTTTAAGCTTAAAGAAACTAATTTGCTTGGCCCGACTGCAAAGTTGTTCATACATGAAATACAGACTGACATTAGAACTGTCATCAGAAATGCCGCTCGCTTGACTTTGTGGCAGCCTTGGCTTAGTTGTTGGCTTGCTTTTTGATGACTTGCTGATTCTTTCAATGGAACTGTGCTCAGGGAAGGGTATGGGGTCTGCTGCGTCTAAGGTTTCTATTGGTGGCCCCCCGTTGGCTGATCTGTTTACACAAAGCCTAAGCTTTAACGCTCCTAAGAGCAGTTGCTTAGCTCGGCTTACAGCAAGCTGGCCAGATTCGGCTTTGGAATGGAGTTTTCTTTAGCGACCAGTCAACGGGTTTTGGTTTTGGTTTTGATTGTGGTGTCTCAACTTTCAGTTTTCAGCTGCCTGGAAAAATGACAAGCGGAAAACATTGTTTACATGCGAGCGAATGGCAAAACAAATTGCGGCTCACAATGATTATGAAAATAAGCAAATAAATTATTTACACAATTTATACAGGGGCGTGGCATTCTCAAGGCAATTCGATTAGCATGCCAATAGAAGTCCATAATTTTAGTTTCATCCACCTGCCTGAGAACTCTTTTGAGCTAATCTTTAGAGCTGTCTATTCGCTGGATTTTGGCCGGCTTTTTATGGTTTCATTGACTGACTGATCGTTGATTAGCGCTGCGAGTCAAGTTTTTTTTTCGTTGTTGTTGTTTTTTTTCAACGTGATTGATAAATTATGTAGTTCTGCCTCTTCTACTCCACAAATTGTATTCTATTTCAACTGTTTTCTATGGCTCTTCTGCTTTGCTCTTGCATTGTATTCTGGAACTTAACTGCTTAAGTGCCGTTGTTTTGTTTATGCTGCTAACTGTTCTTCTATTTTTTTTTATTCACCTATCGACGCTTCGATGACCTTACGTTTAATTTATGCCAGACAGCAGCAGCAAAACAACAACAACAACAACAACAACGGCAATAAACCCCATGGCCTTGTAATGGTTCTGGGCAACTATTCGCCGCATGAAGTTGGCTAAAACTCGGCTGGAAACTTTGTTAAAATGCTGTGCACCAACGAAATTGGATCAGAGGGGTAGCATAGGGCTTGAAAAAACTGGGTTATATGCAAAAATAGCCTGAAAACCCCATGAATAGAGATAAAAATCTCTTTAAAAATACTCGGAGATCTCTGAAACTGTTGAATCTCCTTATACATAAAAAAATATTTGCAAAAATGTTTAGGCAATGATAATACATGGGGGGAATTCAGCATAATAGTTAAAATACGAGTTCCTAAAAAAAACTGTCTTTAATATATTTTCAAGTTATTAAGTAGTATTTATTTTGAAAATACCAAAGCAGTAGTCGGATAAACACTGAAGAGCTTGGATTATAGGGTATTTTCTAGTCAATTACATTCTTACTTGTGGTTTATTGTCAAATTTTTGTTGGCCAAAAAGTTGCCTGGCATGTTGCACTCTCTCTGTGGCACGCCGGAAAAGCATTGTTTATTGTTATTGTTGGCCCGTTCAGCGGTTTGCTGCCAACTTTCGCTGCCTGAGAAAAGTTGTGTGTGAAAAGCGCCTGTCTATGTAAATGCCGTATCCGTGAGTGCGAGTGTGTATTTGTGTGTATGTGGCATTTGCAATAACAAGGCTACAGAAATTAGCTCTGACACAGAAATACAAGTAATAAGCCAAACCATTTGAGCATGACTATCAATCCAAGTCCAAGTGCTTTAAGCCTGAGCCAATAGCTTCAGTTTCCCAATGAAACCCGCCCGTGCCGTATCGAAGGCTGATAGGTGATCGGATCATTGCGGAGTGCCCCAACTTGTTTGGCGATGTGCAAAATGATGATAAGCTTGACATATTCATCGCGAAACGAGAGCGTAACAAATGAGCAGACAAAACAAGTTTGCGCCCAAACACACAAAAAAATAATACAAAACAAAGGTAAATTGGCATAAAGCAACTCGGCTCTGTGCATCTCAAACTGGGCTAAGACCATCAACAAGAATTGAGATGTGGGTGGAGCAGCTGAAAGCTACTTGGACAGATCATCTGATACCTAGATCAGCAGCTTATAGCTTATAGCTTTGAATTATATTCACAATCTAAAAGTAAAATCCAAGGATTTAAAATAAGCAAAATATTCATTTACAGTGCCAAAAAGTAGTGAACTTCATCAGGCAGCTCGCTTAGCTCATTGCTGGGCGATGTAATCAAATTATTTTTAGTTTAATTGCACACAAAGTACTTACAAACCTGCCAGCACGCCCCTTCGCTGTCGTCTTCCCCCTGAACCCCTCCCCTCTATCTCTACCCACAACAGTGTTAATTGTAGTTGCTGTTTCGTGAAGTTCGCGCCAGGCGATGACCTAAGCAATGCGCATTCCATTGGCCAGCGATGATGATGACGACTCCCCGAACGAGTGGAGCTCCCAATTATGGCCAGGAGCCAGTGTTGTTCTTGTTCTAATTCTCGTTGTTGTTGTAGTCACTTTAGCTAATTTGTTTAATTTTCGTAAAATGGCCCAAAGAATGCGCCCAGCAAATTAAGGTCATTAATGGGTTAATAATGAGTCCCAAATAATGAAAATAAAATACGCAAAACACAAACTTCTTTAATGCTGAGCCAAAACCTTTCAGTCAATTTCGCTGTCGATTTTGTTCAGTTATTGAAAGCACATTACGCATTGGGGTCAGTACGCGGCACAGTTTGACAGCCACTGGTTCGTTCATTGAACCAACCTGCAGCCATTAAGCCGCTGACCAGTCAACGACTTGGCTTTTTTACCGCTGCTGTGACAGTTTACAGCCAAAAGGTGACTGCGAAATGAACCTTTTTTTTGCACCTGATGCCCATTAATATGTTTTTTAAGGCATGCGCCAAACGATCTTTAATCTGAATGGGTTTTTCCTTTATTTATGTACGTTGTAGTTCGTGTTTTTTAGCTGTCACGAACTGTCGCTTTGCCCGAACATGTGACATGACCTGCACGAGTAACGGCGAGCAGTGCTTGTTAACTGTAAATCCTCAATTGAACGAAAAAAATATATTTACACAAACTTGGACTTATGGGAACACCAAAGACTGATCGGAAAAATAAATAAATTCCCGCATTGACAAATATTTGAACATGTAAAAATCTCGGCTCCCATATATTAAATTCCCATAAGTTTGTCAAAACTATGCCTAATTTCATATTTATCTACATTTTTTTGTGCATTTTAAATATACGAATTATTAAAAATAAATTACTCATTTTCAAAAATGTTGTCGGTAACATCACCAAAGTTCTTACTTGTTATTCAGTTAATTCGTTCGATATTATATGTAAATTATACATTACTTATTTAGTCATTTTTCACCACTACGCCTAACAATGGAAAAGTTTCAACAATACTTGAAAGATACATACATATATAAATATATCTCAAAAAGGCTAGTTCATGGTGACAGTGTTCAAACCACTTTTTTTTAGGAACAATCAATTTTTTGGCCAACTACCACCTACATCATATTATATAATCATGTTTTGCAGCCTGTGCCTCATTGTGTTTGTTGCACCTGCTGCAGGATGTGGCGCGTGCCAGCTGCTGAAGAAGCCCCTAAATGCGGCAACCGCAAGATATAAAATTTCAAATTGGCAGCTGTTATGAGAAATAGCCACAGCTGTCAGTCGCATGTTTGGCCAAAAGGCGAGCAAAGTGTAATTAATAAAAAAAAAATAAAACCAAGCGAAACAAAGCGAAAAAGGAAGACAAACAAATCCCACGACTGACAACTGGCCGGAAGTAGCCAGTGGGCGCGTGAGAAGTCAACAAAGGAAACCGAAACCAGAACACTGGAACTCATGAGCCCAGAACCCACCAGAGTTGAGCCACAAAATGCATCCTTCCGGCCTGAAGAAGAAGGTGGGCCTAATGATTGAGCGGCGCGCTTCCTGTGGCAGCCAATGGACTGCGAACAGAAACTAAAACCAAAACCGAAATCGAAACCGAAACCGAAACTGACGTCAATTCTGAGCCAAACTAATGAGCGAACAATAGCCGTTAACTTTAGGGCGGCAGGGGGGTTAGGGGTGGTGTGACACACATTTTATTGACAGTTTTCGAGACAGGGAAATTGTATTAAATGTGTGCCATGAGTTGACACAATAAAAAAAAATGAAACGAACTCAGGTAACTTCGAGGCTGAAACTATGATTAGGCCCAGTCGGAGTGACAATCATATTAATTATTGTTTACTCGGCCACCCTCTCGTCGCTCCATTTTGTTGCCCTTTCATATGTCCCTATATAGTGTGATGACTATGGCATATGTTATATCGCTTGGCCCAAACTGTCATGACGCTGTTTTTTTTGTTGTTGCTGTTGTTGTTGTTTTATAAGCCGCATTTATTGTTTTATGGCACGACGAAGTTGCCTGCCACTTGCAGCTGGCCCCAAGGATTCGCTGCATAAAACATGAGCTCCACACAAACTCACGCATGTGTGTGTGAGTGTGTGTGTGTGTGTACTGTATACTATTTACTTTGTGCTGTGTGTGTGTGTGTCTACTCCCCGACAGCTGCGTATGTGGAGCAGCAATTGCGTGTCAGCGGCAAAAGTTCAAAGTTGACGCATTGGCAGAAACATTTGCTGCGCAATAAATCTGTGCTCAAAGGCGACATTTGAAATGCATTGCGACAACCCGCTGGGAAAATGTTTTAAAATAAATATTATTTCGACTACATCCAGACGGTCATAAACCAATTGAAAATCAACATAAAATTTATTATAAATTTGCTTGAAGTTTAAAGAATAAAATTGAAGGAGTACGCTTAATAATTTCAATCAAACGAGTAAGGAATTTTATAGATGTGTGTAGTTAAAGCAACAAATTTTGTTTATAATTCCAAAATAGTTTAAGCGTAAACTTGTCGAAATAGCTCGCTGCAGCTGTGCATTGTTAGCCAAGATCGCTGATGATTTGGCTACTGTTAACCAATTGCCACATAATAACAGGCCTCAGTTTCGGTTAAGTTATGCGCGCAGAAATTCAATTTCACTGCGAAATGTGCCCGTACAGTTTGGCAAGCGCTGGCCAGAGGCCACACAACCAGCAACAGCAACAGCAACAGCAATCGCAATCAACTGTGTTGCCTGCAAGGGGTGAGCTGAGCGGAGGACCACACTAGACCACTAGAAAACCCGCTTTAATGTCTGGGACATGTTAAAGTGCTGCTGGCAAGCATGCCATAAATTCTAAGACTTGGCCAGACATTTTTATTAATGACGCAAAGTCTCTCGAAGACTGGAGACTCGCCTCGCCAAATCAGAAACAGGTGCCTAAGCCGGACCAGCAGAATGGGGCTGTGGGCACGGCGGGGGGAGGGCAACTTCCTAGCGCCCACTTCCTGACACACGACTTTGGTACTCGCAACTGGCAAGTGGAATTGCTGACTGGCCAGAACCAGAACTTGGCTCGATCGTTGGCCGCTTGCATAATTAACAGAGCAGCAGTGGCTGCAACAACAACAACAACAACAAAATGTGGCTAATGCAGTTAGCTTTGGCTTCTTACTGCAGTGCCAATACCGTTAAGCAGCGCAACGGAGACAACAACCACAACAACAAAAAACATAAAAGAAAAAAACTGAAACTGAGACTCAGACTCAGACTGAGACGGCGGACTTTTTGTTTCCCATAATCAAAGCGCAACTGCAGCGCCTAATGCAATAAAATTTAAGACTCTTTTGTATGCAACGATTTGCCGCTGCTAATAGACTTCACAGCAACCACAAACCCCCTCCCCTTCCATCTACACACTTTTATATTCTCTATTTAATTGTAAATTTTATTTTA